>WOXC01005477.1:0-169034 GCA_011680675.1 Gymnobelideus leadbeateri
AAAACGTTTGTCCCTTGACTATTTTCAATCCATCAATTTAGAAGAAATACTTTCTTTTTTTTAAGATGTTGAACAATTATACACCATATAATTTTAACCAACACACCAAGTTATCCAATGTTAAACAAAACCAAAGAAAAATAATTAAACTTCAAAACAACAACCATGCCAATTGATTGAACTTGATAGATGTCAATCAATAAACATTTATGAGGCACCTCCTATGTGTCAGTCATTGTGCTAAGCTCTGGGGATACAAAGAAAATAAAAGATAGTCCTACTTACAAGAAATTCACAATCTAAAGGAAGACAATATATGAACAATTATATGTAAGCTTGATACAGCATAAATTAGAGGCAGTCAACACAGAGAAGACACTAAAATTGAAGAAGATGAAGAAAGCCCTTTCTAGCATTAAACTTAAGATCCCAATAACTGTAGTCAAGTACAAGTCAAATTATCTGGCCACTTTTTCTAAATATTTTACATGGTGTGATTTGGGAAGTAATATTTGGGGTGAGGTAAGGAAGTTATCCTATGAAAGTTTTGAAATAATCAAAAACAGACACATTTACAGAAGCAGAATTTGATCCTTCAGTAGATTACTTTTTATTTCTCCTTTTAAAAAAATGACTTTTTAAAAAATATGAAGAGATAATTCAATCAATGGAAGTTTTGTATTTTTTTTTCATTTCTCAGACTACAGAAGGCTTCAGAGGTCCTTAGTAAGCAGCATGTGAAGCAATAAAATCAGAACTGGCAACTAGAATCATCACAAATAACCTTTATCAGGACTTTGGACTGGCTTCATAGAAAGAGGTTTTTACTGAAAATTTTTCCCCAAAGAAATTTCATTTGATAGGTTTCAGTTCAATCACAAATATTGTCTAGTAGAATTATCCCAGATGATCTATAATTGATTTTTTTTATCTTCTTAGAAGAGTGTTTTTGCTCTGGGTAATAGTCTTATTATGATGATTATTATTTTATAATAATTATTGAGTTCCCTTAATATTCTTTCAAATAATATGTATATATATATTCAATTTTGTATTATGTATATATAATAATATATAATATATATAATTTTGTATTATATATATTATATTATATATATTATATATGTATATATATATATATATTCAATTTTGAAAAAAAATTTCTAAGGCATCAGGTCTTGATAAGGCCTAATATGTAGTGCTAGAACTAAACCTGCATAATACAAATGGGCCCCTGGAGAAGGAACCAGAAGCTGGGTTAGATTCCCACTGTACTATTTACAACCTATATGACCTTCTGTAAGTTTTTTTTCTTTTTCTGTGATTCATTATTTTCATATATAAGATAAGAGGCTAGGACAGATGTTCTCTAATGTTGTTTCCAATTTTGAATTTTATGATCCTAAATGATAGACACTAACTATGATAGACATAGGTGTGGTGGCAAGACTGCTACAGAAAATACTGAAATGTCATCACTTCAAGTCAGTACTAGAAGAAAAAAGAGTTAACTGTCTAAGTCAGTAGAACAAGTCTCATATTCCAGGTTTAAAATACAGTTTCTAACATCAAGGGGAGTCTAATGCCTAAAGCTTTGATATAAGAGGTAAAGATACAAAACAAGCAGAATAGTTTACAGAATTCAAAATCTATATGTGTTAGGTGGTAGGCTTTAGTTTTTTCATATGTTTTTGTGACTTGGTATAACACCAATGGGATATTCACAGCACCCATGGTGGCTATGGATATGCTGCTGTACTTCTGAATCACAAAATGTAACAGACTTTCCACATGGAAAATAGAGCCAAAATATTTATTCTCACACCAGAAAGCTGAACCCCAACACCAGAAAGCCATAATAGCAACCAAGAAGTTGGTACACATAACCAATACAGTGACCACCCACATTCTCATGCCCTCCCTCTGTCAGGCCTTCAAAACAAAGTAAGTTTCCTTAAGCAAAATGCCCCTCTCTCACTTGCTAGTTGCTCTGCCTCCACACGGCTTGCTTTCAGCTCTGATACTCCTCTCCCATGCTTCTTCCTGCTCCACCCTTCCTTTTCCACCCTTTCAGCAAGCTCCTTCCACTGTGGGCTCCATGTGATTACTTTTGACCAATAAGGACAGGGAAGATCTTCAAATTCCCATTACTGTTACACTTGGTTTCTCTATCTTTCTCAGGTTAGAAGTGCAGTAGTCATTTACTGACTTTATTGCCCTTGTCTACTAATTTGTCTGCTTGGTTATGACTTCCAAATTATCATCGCACTCTTCTCAACTCCTAGGATATGTTCATCATTAGGAAATTCTTCATCACTGATATTGTTTCAGCTTTAGGCCCATATTTCATCGATATCCTCTTCTTTTCTTTTAACTGAAGTATGGAAAGGCAAAGTAAAGAGCTCCCCCCAAAACATTCATTTAAAGAGAACTCAGAGGTGCAGACAACTGTTCATTCCCCACCAACTTGGTTTTGACTTTGACACCACCATGCCATAAACTAGGTACTCTCCTCCTCCCAACTCTTTTCAGCTTCCTTTGTATTCTCCTACATTACACTGTCTTTTTCTTATTTGTATCCTCAATGCTTAGCATAATGCTCAATATTTAATATGTTTATTGTATTGCAGAGCATTGCATTACATTGCATTGTTTTGTCTTGTCTTCTATCACCTTATCTCCAATCTTTCTTGTCATATCATATTTTGTCCTGTTGTATGCTGTCATGCTATCATAAAGTATTTATTAGCACAGAGGAAGCTATAACTTCTTCATTTTTCCAACCTGGGGTGGTTGACTTAGGGAGCCAGGTAGCCCTCCACTAGGGAAATTAATTATATTGGTATGAGATTTAGTCCAGATATCTGATTGGATTTTTAGCCTATTTGTAAGCTCAGAAAGTATAGATATTTATGGACCTTTTCTAACAATTAGAATGTATAGCAGCTAATACAAATATTGTCATTGCAATTTTATAAATGAGGAAAATGAAGCTTAGGGTGGGTAATTGGCTTGTCACGAGTAACACATGTCTTCTCTATCCAACCAAGGATAATGATCTTTCCACTACACTTCCTTTCGTTTAAATGGAGAGTAATTATAGCTGAAGTAATAAATTATGAAATGAATAAACAGGAAAAAAAGTTACTTGCTTTACTTGAAGACCAAAAATTTCACCAAATTGAGTCAAAGTATTTACCTCAGAATTTATCACCATTGATCACATTCATGTAAAAAGGATTAGGATCTACTTCTCAGAAGAAAGTCAGGTTTTCCTCTCAGACTGAATTCCTTAGGTACTAAGCTTTAGAAATCTGATGTAGGAATATGTGGCTATAAATTCAGGATTTTAAACTGGGATTTGGAAACATTAAATTCTGCTTTCTATAGTATACTCAGATCAGTGTTAGTGGAAGCAAGGACTTAGATAAAATTAGGTTCTGGACATAACACAGAAATTCAATACTTTGAAAAACAGAATACTCCGGGAGCGGAGCCAAGATGGCGGAGTAGAAACAGCTTGTCCAAGCCTCTCTGCACCCAGATTCCCCCCAAACTATGTAAAAGGGGACTCTGAGCAACTTCTGGAGCCCCAGCACCCACAGAACGACACAGAGAAGCTAACCTCCCACTGAGGACAGCCCAGCAGCCCTGCAGGAAGGACCAGCGCAGAGGTCTGGACCCTGGCAGCGCCCAGAGCGCAAGGAGTTGAGCCGAGCCCAGGTCCGAGTGAGCCGAGGTTTTAGCCCCAGGGCGGCAGGGCCAGCAGCGAGCTGGAGGAACCCCAGAACACCAGGAGTTGTAGCAACTCCAGAATTATCAACATAGACATGCCTAGGACAAAGTAAGAGGTTAGTGTCCTATGGACTTTGGGACCTGTATTTGGGGAATGCGTCAGCTCCCTCCCCTGGGGGCTAGAAGCCACTGAGGAGACACGCCATTTTGTAGTTTTCAGAGGCATTTCCGGCTCCCAGCCTACAAATCCTGGGGAGATCCAGCGATCAGTCTTGGGGGGTAATCGCTCTTGCTTTAACCTCCCTGGATCTGGATTGTGATCTAGGGTGGAAGTCGTGGGTGGGTTTACAGCTTGCCAGAAACGGAAGTTGCCCCCCACACGTTCGGGACGAAAATTCCTCTATCTGGCCTTAAAGCCATAGTGTGGCAACAAGCCCAAAAGTCAAGCAATTAAGTGGCAACATGCCAAGGCAAAGGAAACAGAAAAATGCAACCCTAGACTCCTATTTTGGGGGCATAGAGCAGGAAAAGGACTGTGAGGTCAGAAGTCCTGCTCCAAAAGCCCCAGGGGAAAACATGAGCGGGTTGCAGGCCATAGAGGACCTTAAGAAGGACTTTAAAAATCAAATAAGAGAAGTGGAGGAAAAATTGGAAAGAGAAATGAGAAGGATGCAGGAAAAGTATGAAATGAGGGTCAACATCCTGACTGAGGAAAACAACACCTTAAAAAATAGACTAACTCAAATGGCAAAGGAGGCCCAAAAGGGCAATGAGGAGAAGAATGCCTTAAAAAGTCGAATTTGCCAGATGGAAAAAGAATCTCAAAAGTTCACTGAGGAGATTCATTCCTTCAGAGTTAGACTGGAGCAAATGGAAGCTAATGACTTTATGAGAAATCAAGATGGTGTTAAGCAGATCCAAACAAATGAAAGATTAGAAGGCAATGTGAAATATCTCATGGGAAAAACCACTGACCTGGAAAATAGATCCAGGAGAGCCAATTTAAAAATTATTGGACTACCTGAAAGCCATGATCAAGGAAAGAACCTAGAAATCACCCTTCAAGAAATTCTCAAGGAAAACTGCCCTGATGTTTTAGATCCAGAGGGCAAAATAGAGGTTGAAAGAATCCACAGATCACCTCCTGAAAAAGATCCCAAAAAGAAAACTCCCAGAAATATTATAGCCAGGTTCCAGAATCCCCAGATCAAGGAGAAAATACTACAAGCAGCCAGGAAGAAACAATTTCAATATTGTGGAAACACAATCAGAATAGCCCAGGACCTGGCAGCTTCTACACTGAGGGATCGAAGGGCATGGAATATGATATTCCAGAGGGCAAAAGAGCTGGGAATGAACCCAAGGGTCACCTACCCAGCAAAACTGAGTATTTTGTTTCAGGGGAAAATATGGTCATTCAGTGGAATAGAGGACTTTCAAGCATTCTTGAGGAAAAAACCAGAGTTGAATAGAAAATTTGACATCTAGACACAAGAAGTAAGAGATGCCTGAGAAGGTAATCAGGGAAAAGAAATCAAAAGGATCTTATCAAAGTTGAACTATTTACATTCCTATATGGAAAAGCAATAACTGTAACTGGTGATATCTTTCTCACTATGAAAATAATGGAAGAAGGGGGTGTGGTCATATGAATACATATGTGAATGTGTGTGTATGTCGTTATAGTTATATATGGATAGAGGGCATAGGTTGAATTTGTTGGGAGGGGAGAATACTCAAGGGATGAAATTATGAGGTGAGAGAGGGAAGTGGCAAGAGGAGATGGGGAGAGACAGGGTAGGGTAAACTATCCCATGTAGAAGAAGCAAGGGGAAGTGGTTGCAAAGGAGTGGGAGAATAAGGAAGGCTAAAAAAGAAAAACCACATTCACATTGAATTTGGTTCAGGGAGAAAATGACATACATACTAAATGGGATATCCCAACCTGCAGCAGGATAGGGGGAAGGGGGAGGAGAGGAGGGATGATGGACGGGAGGGCATCCTTGGGGTGAGGGGAGGTTGGATGTACCCACTATAGAAGAGGCACAGGATCATGTAGGGAATGGACCAGGTGGGGGTTGGGATGAGTGGGAGGGAATTATAAGCAGCCTTGTACAATATATCTACTATGATAATGTTTTGCATAGCTAGACATGTACAACATATACCGAATTACTTATCTCCCAAGAGGGAATGGGTGACAAGGGAGGAAGGAAATGGATCTGAAATTCGAGGTCTTAAGATTAAATGTTTCAAAAATATATAAATACTATTATTAATACTCTTTTGCTTGTAATAGGGAGATAAGATTTGCAGGCATTAGGACACAAAGACTCACCTTCCTCTAATGGGAAAGTCGATGGGGGTATGGGAGAAGGTATGGGAGAGAGTAGATTGAAGGAAGCGATATCTTGTGGTACTACTGTTATGGGAGGTTGGGCAGGGGAATAATGGGGGGGAAATGATTGTAACTCAAAATCTGGTGGAAATGAATGATGTAAAACAGAAGTTAATAAAGCATTTGTCTAAAAACAACAACAACAAAAAAGAAATTCAGTGCTTAATCTACTATGCCACCATTGCCTACTAAGCAGCTGCTGAGCAGAAAAGATTGGTTGACTCTTTCCCACTAAAGTGGTCCCAGCTGTGAAATCATGTGGCCAGAATTCAAAACTAGAGGAGCCTGAACTCAACTTTTTTTTTTCTTGTTATCTTTGCCCCTTTATACTCACAACCCATAGATCCAAGGGAAATCTAACAAAGCTCAGTTTTAGCTCATGTCTAAGGTATTGTTTAAAGATGGTACAAAAATATTCAATGTGCAATGTAGATTAAATACAGGATAGTTATTTATCTCTCTCTCACTCTCTATTTCTATCTCTCTCTCTCTCTCTCACACACACACACACACACACACACACACACACACACACATGAAGAGATCTTCAGACCTTGGAGCAGGAGCTGACCAAAAACTTAGCATAGCAAGGGGAGTACGGATAGGGAGCCCTTCAGTGCTCAGGGATAAAAAGGGAGGTGAGGCAAAACAGCAGGGCAAAAAGAGATAAAAATGTAACCCCTAAACTAGAAGCTGCTATCTGTCAGCTTTGTTGCCCACTATCCTCCTCTAAGACTCAGATCCAAGGTTGAGAGGAATAGTCTTGACCAAATAGGACCCTACATATGTACTGAACTAAGAACAAGTGCAAGATCCTAAATTGTAAGACTCTGAGTCTTAGAACAAAGCAATGATTCATTTCTAACGTTTAGCTAAATACACCAGTCTATAGTGGAATAACCAAGGAAGGAGACCAAAATCAAAAGGTACTTAATAGTTGAGTTCCTCTGAATCCAATGTGATTAAGTCCAGCAGCAGTCTACAGAAAGCCAAATACATTAAAACCAAGTGACCTAAATCTGAATCAGTAACTTGCAGAGTTCAAATACAGAGGGCAATGAACAGATCTTTCCCTGGATCACACCATTTTGGGGGCATTGAAAATTTGCAGGTCTCAAAACTGATCTGGGAAAGCAGGGTAAGGACATAAAATAACAGAAGCTTGGGACAGGCTTAACAGCCCAGCAAACTCCAACAAACAAAGAAAAAATGTGAACAGAAAGCTCAAAGTTAAAAAGTAGGATGAAATAAAGAGAAATAAAAAGAATCTGACAATAGACAGTATGGTGACTAGGAACTCAAGATGCAAACACAGAAGAACAAAATGACTTGGAAGCATTTGCAAAGCCTCAAATGAAAATACAGATTGGAAACAAGTCCAAAAAAGTTATAGAAAACTTAAAGAAATATATAAAAAGAGGATATATGAACTTGTAAGTGTGTGTGTGTGCATGTGTGTATGTGTGTGAAGCAAATGAGTGGTAAATGGAAATGGAAAAAGAACTGAGAGAAATGAAAGAAAGTTATGAAAAGAAAATCTATAGATTAATGAGATACAAAAACATACTGAAGAAAATAGCTCTTTAAAAATTACAATTGAACAAATAAACACTGATGGCTTCATGCAACATTGAGAAATAATGAAGTCAAAAGCCTTTTTAAAGAAAAATATAATGCCAAATATTTGACAAGAAAAAAGACTGACTTGGAAAACTGATCAAGGAGAGATGATTTAAGAATTATTATATGACCTGAAAATCAAAAAGAAGAAAAATTTATTTATCCTACATTAAAAAACAGTAAAAGAAAACTGCCCAGATATCTTAGAATCATAAGACAAACTTGAAAGAATTCACTGGTCTCATCCTGAAAGAAATACCCAAATTAAAACATCCAGGAATATTATAATAAAAAATCTAGAGCTCCTAGGTCAAGGAGGAAATGTTGAAAACAGCCAGAAAGAAAGAATTTGAGTATTACAGAGTCATAGTCAGGAACATAAGATTTAGCAGCCATTGATGTAAAGAAATGGAGAGCTTGGAAGATGATATGTTGGATGGCAAGGCATGTAAAGTTACAAATGAACAATTTTCTCAGAAAAATTGATATAATCCTGCAGGAGAAAATTAATATTTAATGAAATAGGTGTCTTTCAAGGATTTTTAATGAAAAGACTAGAGCTGAATAGAAAATTTGATATTTCAATATGGAACTCAAGAGAAGCATAAGAAGGTAGATGTGAGACAAAAGTCATAATGGACTAAAAAAGTTTAAGCTATTTACTTTCCTATACGGAAAGATGACACAAGTAATCCATCAAAAATTATTATCACAAGGGATCTTAGAAGTAGTGTAATTAGAGAACTCTGGAGAATATTGTATAGGAATAGAAATGAGCATGCCTATACTCACCTATATATGTCACCTTCAAACTATTGACCACATATCAGGTCATAAAAATGGAATGAATATATGGAGAAAAGTAGAAATACTAAATACATCTTTTTCTGATTATGATGCAATAAATTATACTTAATGAAGTATTTTGAGAGGGGTAGAACCAAAATGGCAGAGAAAAAACAGGGACTTTATCCAGCTTTCTCCAAAACCCCTCCAAAAACCTGTAAAAATTACCCTAAGCAAATTATAGAGCAGAAGAACCCACAAAAAGACAGAGTAAAACCAATTTCCAACTGAATATTAGCTGGATGTTGGACAGGAAAGATCTGCTACCCTGGTTTGGGTCCTGCCAAAACAGACTGGGCCCCCCAATAAATGTGTAGCAGACATCAATGTACTTAATCACTAGCAGTTGTGGCAGTTTCCAGACTTCTCAACAGACAAACTCCAAAGATAGTTTAGAATGTCAGCGGGAAAGTTCTGTGGGACTTGGGTGTGAGTAGAGTATGATCCAGCCCCAGCCTCAGACCACTTGTTTTAGTGGCAGTTGCTTCTGGAGCTCCCATGCCACAGATGATAGGGAGTTTGAGTTACCAATCAGAGGGGGATTACAGGGATCTCTCTCTCTCTCTCTCTCTCTCTCTCTCTCTCTCTCTCTCTCTCTCTCTCTCTCTCTCTCTCTCTTAGCAAGACACATTTTATTCCCTAAAATTCTCTAACCATGGAAACTCTACAAATAGAAACAGGGAGGGAAGGCAGCAGCATGGTATGAGGGTGGGGAGAGGTGCTTGTTCTATTCTGGATTAGGAAGAATGTGTTAAAAGCAGGATTCAGGAGTCAGCAAGGAGATCACTTCCTGCCTTCTGGGAGTCCAGGAGAATCATAGCTGCTACCTCAGGTCCCATGGAAACCAAGGAAGGTTAGTGGAATCTTAGTGGTCCTGTTTTCCTGGGGGTTGGGAATGGAAAGGACAGAGCAGATTAAAGAACTCTGCACTTGACAAGGTTAGAATTCAGTCCCACAACCAAAGAGGGTTCTAGCATTTCCAGAGAAATAGCATAGATCTTTGTGGTTTCCAGGAAAAGGTGCTGGAGCTCTTGGCCAGCATCTCTGTAGCTCCTTATCCACGGATATCTGGAAGACTTTGCATCAGTAGCAGCAGTAAAAGACCTGGAAGGGATGTGGAGTCATCTTCTTGGCTCAGTCATCTAAGGGATAAAAAACAAAACAAAACAAAACAAACAAACAAAAAAAAAACCCTAAAACTCTCAAGACTGACAGGGGTCACCTGTAACTACATGTTGAGAGGGAAGGAAGGGAAAGAGGACCTCCCTTAACTTGGGGATTCATTTGTCACCTCCATCCCCCCTTTCTGGATTCACACATAATTCTCGTTTGGGTATTAAGAAGGACCTCGGGGAGTCTCCTGGGGGAGGGGCAGAAGCAGAGTATCAGGCCACATAATGGCTTGTGCCCCTTGAACTGCCAGAGGGTCAAGTGCAGCACAGTAAGACCCACCTAGTATAAAAAGGTTTGCAGCTGCCCAGCCCACATAGAGGCTATGCCCCAACTCCCTTTTCTGAGCATCAGCCTCTAGGGGGTTATAGAAAATTCTGATGATCTTGTGAGCAGTCCAGAACACAGGGATCAGGACCAGGACTTCAGAGATGAGGAAAATGACACCTGAAGTCAGTACCAGCTGGGCTTTTGGTTCCTCATATTCTATACACATGGTACACTTGTTCCCAGCAGGTAAATCAGCAGGCCCACCAGGGCTAAAAGCAGAGTGATGACTATGAGGGCTCTAGATGCTTGGATGTCATGAGGCAGAGCCGGCATGGAATCATACATTTTGCATTGCATCTGGCCAGTGCTCTGGACCACACAAGCTATCCAGAGGCCTTCCCAGACCACCTGGGCCACCTCAACATTATTGCCAATGAAGGTTATGATCTTCCACATGGGCATGGCACAGGACATTAGGCCTGATATCCAGCCCAGTACTGAAAGGATGATAACCAGGATCTGAAGGCCAGCAGAAGTCATGGTTGGAAGCTTAGGGAAGACCTGCCTAGGAAATGAACCGGTGCAGCCAGAGATCAGGGTAGAGTATATACAGGGATCTCTTTGATGGCACTGAGGCAACTTTTTCTTGAATTCCCTAAAAGTATCTCTGAAAACATCTTCACAAAACCCTTAAAACTTGGGAAGGTAAATCATACACACTGGAAGCCAAGCCTTACCTTAACTAAAAGTTAAATAGTGAAGTAATTGGCTGGGAAAACAACCAAATGGCGGTTGTTTTGTCTCAGACCAAAGGCTCTTATTTTGGTGACAAAGAAAATCAAAACATACAACCAGAGGAAGACAATGCAGTCAAAGCATTTATATTCAAAGCTTCCAAGAAAAATATAAATTGGTGTCATGCACAAGAAGTGCTCAAAAATTTAAAAATCAAGTAAGAGAAGTAGAGGAAAAGTTGTTAAGAGAAATGAGAGGGATGAGAGAAAATCATGAAAAATAAGTAAATAGCTTGCTAAAGGAGATGCCCCCAAATACTGAAAAAATAATACTTAAAAAAATAGACTGATCCAAATGACAAAAAAGGTCCAAAAAGTCAATAAGGAGAAGAATGCCTTAAAAAGAAGTACTGGTCAAATGGAAAAGGAGGCCTAAAAGCTCACTGAAGAAAATAATTCCTTAAAAATAGAATGGAGCAAATGGAACTTAATAACTCCATGAGAAATTAAAAAATATGAAACAAAACCAAAAGAATGGCAAAAAAGAAAACAATGTGAAAGAATTCATTGGAAAAACAACTGACTTAGAAAATAAATCCAGGAGAGATAATTTTAAAATTATGGGACTACCTTAAAGCCATGACCAAAAAAAGTGCCAAGACAGCATTTTTCATGAATTTATCAAGGAAAATTAATGTTTTGGTACAAGAGGATAAAATAGAAATTGAAGGAGTGTGCTGATGACATTCTGAAAGAGTACCCAAAAGGGAAAATCCTAGGATTATTATTGCCAAATTCCGGAGTTACCAGGTAAAGGAAAAAATATTTCAACCAGCCAGAAAGAAACAATTCAACAGTTCTGGAAACACAAGCAGGATTACACAAGATGCAGCAACTTCTACATGAAGGGAACTGAGGCCTTGGAATATGATATTACAGAGGTGAATGGAGCTAGGATTAAAACCAAGAATCTCCTACCCAGAAAAACTGAGTATAATTCTTCAGGGGAAAATGGACATTCAAAGAAACAGACAATGTTCAAACATAACTCATAAAAAGCTTTTACGATAAAGGGAAAGTAGAGGAAGGTAAGAAGGCATGAATGAGCCTTACTCTCATTGGATTTGGCTTATTGAGGAAATAATTCATACTCAATTGGGTATGGAAACCTATCTTACCCTACACTAAAGTAGAGGGGGAAGGATAACAGAAGGCTCAATGTAGAAGGGAGGGCAGATTGTGGGGCTAATTAAAAGCTAACACTTTTGAGAAGGGACAGGGTCAAAAGAGGGAATAGAATAAATGGTGAGCAGGATGGAATGGAGGGAAATATAATTAACATTTTACAACATGACTATTCTGAACGTGTTTTGAATGGCTACACATGTACAACCTATATTGAATTGCTTGTCTGCTCAGTGAGGGTGTGTGGGAAGGAGAAACTGAGAGAATTTGGAATTCAGAATTTTTTCCTTCTTTTTTAAAAATGTATTTGTTTATTATTAGTTTACAAGATTCAATTCCATAGTTCACTGAGTTTCAAATTTCCTTTCCCTCCTTTCCCAAACCCCCCATGATGGCATATACTCCAGTATAAGATCTGCAAATACTTTCATATTAGACATTACTCAAGTTAAAAAGGCTTATTGTACTAGAGGGGATGAAAAATGGTAAAGAAGAAATAAAACCAAACAATGAAAAGAAAAAAGATCAAAGGAAGGAGCCAAGATGGTGGAAAGGAAGCAGTAACCTTGCTGAGCTCCTCGGTCACTAAGTCTCAAAGGGTGAATCTGAGCAGATTCTGGAGTGATGGAGCCCACTGGAAGACTGAGCATGGCAGAGTCCAGCCCATGAGGTTGCCCAGTGTGTCTGGATAGGAGGAGCATGGAGCGCATGGGGTCTGCCCAGCTCAAACCTAAGAGCAGACAAACAGACTACACCAGAGAGAGAAAAAGCCCCAGCCTGCAGACCTACAAAGGACGAATCGCAGTCATCTCACCTTCATCTCACGAAGGGACGGGAGGGGTCATTGGAGCCAAGTAGGAGAGTTGGTGCCCCGGGGGAGAGAGCGGCTTCTCCGGCTGCAATCGACCTCCAGTCTTTAAGGTTGGAGACTGCCTGCCTGTATAATACAGGGGCTGGAAAGGCAAAGTAAATTTTAACTGCTCTGATCGTCCCACTCCTCCTTCATGAAGCAGAAAACCCAAAGATAAGTCTCCCACCCAGATTGAAATCCTAAGTTAATGGAAATAGCCCCTGGCATGAGAGTCCCCAAGAAGGGGTGTAACTGAGAAAGCCAGGAGTCTGAAGAGAAGAGAGGGAGGGTTGCCAACAAGCCCCACCTCACCTCACCAACAAAAGCCTACTTATAGCCCAGGGGTATAGAGGCAGAAATCTGAAGTGGTCAGACACACCCCCACCTACACATCTACATTCCTCACTGACTTCCCTGACTTAGCCATAAACTAGCCACCCAGAGGTATTCAAAATCAAGGATCAGGCCCTAAACTCACAGCCTGAGAAAAAAGAAACAGGAAGTCACAATGGGAAGGAAGGAAGCTGAGAAGGAGAAGGGGAAGGCAAGAAAATCTATTCGAGCCTACTATGCAGGGCAAGAACAACTAAATACACAGGACAATATAGACTCTCTACCCAGACCTGAGACCACAGAAGGAAACATGATCTGGTCGACAAGACCAAATAGCATTCCTGGAGGAGCTTAAGAAAAATTTTAAAGACCAAATCAGGCAGACAGTGACCAACTTGGAAAAATGTCTCAGTGAAGTAATTGGAGAAAATACCTCCCTAAAAAAGAATTCCAAAAACTGACTGAAGACCATAATTCGCTAAAAATTAGAAACAATCAAACTGAAACTCAGAACTCTATGATGCAGCAAGAGTCAATCAAACAAAACAAGACAATCGAAAAATTGGAAGAAAATGCAAAATATCTCACTGGAAAAATAACTGACCTAGAGAACAGATCGAGGAGAGACAACCTAGGAATTATTGGTCTACCAGAAAGTCATGATGAAAAAAGAAGCATAGACAACATCCTCCAAGATATTGTCAAAGAAAACTGTCCTGAGGGCCTGGAATCAGAAGATAAAATAGCTATTGATAGAATTCACCAGACACCTCCTGAGAGAGATACCAAACTGAAAACTCCAAGAAATATAGTAGCCAAATTCCAGAATTACAAGATCAAAGAAAAAATTATATAAGCAGCCAGAAAGAAACAATTCAAATATTGAGGAACTACAGTTAGGATCACACAGGACCTAGCAGCTTCTACATTAAAAGATAGGAGGGACTGGAATTTGATATTTCCTAGGGCAAGAGAGCTAGGACTACAACCAAGGATTAACTACCCAGAAAAACTGAGCATAATCTTTCAGGCAAGGAGATGGTCGTTTAATGAATAAGGGACTTCCAGACTTTCCTAATGAAAAAGCCAGAGCTCAATGGAGAATTCGATCTCCAATTACAAGACTCAAAAAAGACATAAAAAGGTAAACAAGAGAAACACAGACTCATACATGCATAAGTGCACACACCCACACCCACAAACACACACTTATTACTTGGGGTGCAACAAGAGCAAAATGTTCACATCCTTATATGTGGAGTTGATAACTATCAATATCTGAAATCTTTATGATTATCATGACCTTCGAAAGGGTTATACTTAGATAGAGGGTGTGCATATGAATGCACTAACCTGAAGTCTAAAAAATACAAACAAACAATTAAGGGGATCAAAGGGACTGTAATGGGAAAAGGGAAAGGATGATATAGGAAAAGGTAAAATATGCCATCTGAAGAGGAATTAAAACACATGATAGAAGAGGGGAAAGAAGAGGGAGAGACATCAATTAAAAAGTATTCTCACTGGTTCTGTTTCAAAGAGGGATCAACTTAATCAGTGAAGTTAAGATTCTAATGTGAATAGACACATAAATTCATTAAATAGAGGAAAAGGAGGGCAGGAGAGGAGCACTGTTCTAAATTTACTCTCATTGGTTTGGAATCAAATGGGGAGTAATTTGCTCTGATAAGTATAAAAATTTATTTTGTCCTATAGACCGTGGAAGGGTAAGGGGGGTTGAAAAGGAGGAGAATAAATGGGGGGATTAGAAGGGAGGGAAACAGTAGTAAGGGGAGAGGGTAGGTTAAGAAGGGGGATCACTGCGTGGGAACACTGAAGGAGGGGGAGGTCAAAAGGGAAAACTTCAAGGAGGGGAAGGGAGAAGGAAGAAACAAAAACATAAACAGGGGAGGGAATAGGATGGAGAGGAAGAGACACATATTATCATTACTGTGAATGTGAATTGGATGAACTCTTCCACAAAACAGAGGCATATAGCAGAATGGATTAAAAACTATAATCCTACAATATGCTGTCTAAAAGAAACACATTTGAAACAAAGGGATACCCACAGGGTAAAGGTAAATGGTTGGAGTAAAATTTATTATGCCTCAGCTAAAGTAAAAAAGCAGGGGTAGCAACCCTTATCTAAGATAAAGCAAAAGCAAAAAAATAGATCTAATTAAAAGAGATAAGGAAGGAAACTATATCTTACTAAAAGGCACCATTGAGAATGAAGCAATATCACAACTTAATATATATGCACCAAGTGGTATAACATCCAGATGCCTAGAGGAATCAGAGGAAGAAATAGATAGCAAAACTCTACTAGTGGGGGACCTCAATCTCCCCCCCTCTGAACTCGATAAATCTAACCTCAAAATAAACAAGAAAGAAGTTAAGGAGGTGAATAGAATCTTAGAGAGATTAGATATGATGGATCTCTGGAGAAAACTGGGGATAAAAAGGAATTTACTTTCTTTTCAGCAGTGCATGGTAGATACTCAAAAATACACCATGTACTAGGGCAAAAAAAACCTCACAATCCAGTGCAGAAAGGTAGAAATGTTAAATGCATCATTCTCAGATCATGATGCAATAAAAATTATATGCAATAAAGGGCCATGGAAAGATAGACTAAAAACTGATTGGAAATTAAACAATTTAATCCTAAAAAATTGGTTATATCCCAAAGAGGTCACAGAATTGGGAGAATGACCCATATGTACAAAAATATTTATAGCAGCCCTTTTTGTGGTTGCAAAGAATTGGAAACTAAAGGGCTGCCCATCAATTGGGGAATGGCTGAACAGGTTGTGGTATATGAATGTAATGGAATATTATTGTACTATAAGAAATGAGGAGGTGACAGATTTCATAATTACCTGGACAGACTTATACAAACTGATGCTGAGAGAGGAGTAGAATCAGAAGAAATTTGTATATAATCACAGACATACCATATCTGTGATGACCAATTATGACAGACTGGATTCTTTTCAGCAATGCAGTGATATAAGTCAATCCTGAAAGACTCAGAAAAGAGAGAAATATGACATCCAGAGATACAACTAGAAAGAACTGAGCCTGAATCCTGATGGAAGCAAACTAAATGATCTTTTTCTTTTCATTGTTTGGTTTTATTTCTTCTCTACCATCTTTCATTCCACCTAGTACAATACGCCTTAGTAACTGGAATAATGTCTAATATAAATGTATTTGCAGATCCTATACTGGACTATATGCTGTCATGGGGGGAGGAGGGAGGGAGGCAAAGGAAATTTGAAATTCAAGGAACTATGGAATTGAATCTTGTTAACTGAAACTAAACTAATAAATTAATTTTTAAAAAAAATTTAAAAAGAAAAAAAAGTAAAAGATCAATTAGTTTGCTTCCATCAGGATACAAGCTCATTTCTTTCTAGTTGTTTCCTTGGATGTCACATCTCTCTCCTTCATTATTCTTTCAGGATTGACTTATATCACTGCATTGCTGAGAACAGTCCAGTCTATCATAGCTGGTCATCACACATATGTTGTGTCTGTGATTGTATACAGATTTCTCCTGGTTCTTCTCTTCTCACTCAGCATGAGTTTGTATAAACCTCTCCAGGTAAATATGAAAACCATCTCCCCCTCGTTTCTTATAACACACTAGTATTCCATTACATGCATATACCACAGCTTGTTTAGCCATTCAGCAATTGATGGGCACAACTTTATTTTCCAATTCTTTGAAACCATGAAAAGATCGGGTACAAATATCTTTGTACATATGGGTCATCCTCCCACTTCAATGATCTCTTTGGGATATAATCCTAGAAGTGGTATTGCTGGGCCAAAGGGTATGAAATTATTTATAGCCCTTTAGGCATAATTCCAGATTGCTCTCCAGAATGGTTGAATAAGTTCACAACTCCACCAGCAATGCATTAGTGTTCCAATTTGCCCACATCCTCTCTAGCATTTGTCATTTCCTTGTTTTGTCATCATAGCCAATCTGACTGCAGAGATGTGGTACCTCAGGGTTGTTTTGATTAGCATTTCTCTAATCAATAGTGATTTAGAGTATTTCTTCATATGCTTATACATATCTTTAGTTTCTTTCTCTGTAAACTGCCTGTTCATATCCTTTGACCATTTATCAATTGGGGAATCATTTGTATTCTTATAGATTTGACTCAATTCCCTGTATATTTTAGAAATGAGTCCTTTTTCAGAGACATAGCTTCTAAAAATTCTTCCCCAATTTCCCACCTCCTTCTTGATCTTGGTTACACGGGCTTTGTTTGTACAGAAGCTTTTCAATTTAATGTAATCAAAATTATCCATCTTGCATTTTATAATGCTCTCTAATTCTTGTTTGGTCCTAAAGTCTTTCCCTCTCCACACACCTGACAGGTAAATGATTCCTTGATTTCCCAGATTGCTCACAGTATCATCCTTTATACCTAGATCATGCACCCATTTATACTTGATTTTGGTATATGGTGTTAGATAATGGTCTATGCCCAGTTTCTGCCATACTATCTTCCAGTTTTCCCAGCACTTTTTTTCAAATACTGCATTCTTTTTTTTTTTTTTTTAAAGCAATTGGGGTTAAGTAACTTGCTCAAGGTTACACGGCTAGTCATTATTTATGAGTGAGTGCTCATTTTCTGAGGCCGGATCTGATCTCGGGTCATCCCAACTCCGAGGCCGGTGCTCTTACTCACTGCACCACCTAGCCGCCCCTTTAGGGCAATTGAGATTAAGTAACTTGCCCAAGGTTACACGGCTAGGTTTTTGTTTGTGTGGATTAAGTATCTGAGGCCGGCTCCGAACTCAGGTCCTTCTGACTCCAGGGCCGGCACTCTATTCACTGTGCCACCTAGCCGCCCCTAAATACTGCATTCTTATCCCCAAAACTAGGGTCTTTGTGTTTATCAAACAATAGATTACTATACTCATTAACTGCTGAATCTCATGTGCCTAATCCATTCCATTGATCCACTGCTCTACTCCTCTGCCAGTACCAAGCAGTTTTGATGACTGCTGCTGTATAGTACAGATTAAAAATCTGGTATAGCTAGTCCACCTTCCCTAGCATTTTTTTTTCATTAATTCCCTTGATCTTCTGGACTGTTTGCTCTTCCAAATAAATTTTGTTACTATTTTGTCTAGCTCTATAAAGTGGTTTTTTGGTAAATTCATTGGTATGGCACTAAACATATAATTTAGTTTGGGTAAAATTGTCATTTTTATTATATTTGCTCGACCCAGCCATGAGCAACTGATATTTTTCCAATTAGTTAGATCTGACTTCATTTGTGTGAGAAGTGTTTTGTAGTTGTGATCATATAGGTCCTAGGTTTGTTTTGGTAGGTAGATTCCCAAATATTTTATAATGTCTACAGTGACTTTAAATGGGATTTCTCTTTCTATCTCTTGCTGTTGAATTTCATTAGATATATATAGGAATGCCAAGGGTTTATGTGGGTTTATTTTATATCCTGCAACTTTGTCATATTTATTTATTGTCTCAAATAGTTTTTTACTTGATTCTCTAGGAGTCTCTAAGTATATCATCATATCATCTGCAAAGAGTGATAGCTTGGTCTCTTCTTTGCCTAATTTGATTCCTTTGATTTCTTTTTCTTCTCTAATTGCTACTGCTAGTGTTTCTAGTACCAGACTGAATAAGAGGGGTGTTAGTGGACACCCTTGTTTCACTCCTGATCTTATTGGAAAGGCTTCTAGTTTATCCCCATTGCATATAATACTTGCTGATGGTTTTAAATAGATGCTTTCAGCTATTTTAAATAAGGCTCCATTTATTCCTATACTTTCTAGTGCTTTTAATAGGAATGGATGTTGTACTTTGTCAAAAGCCTTTTCTGCATCTATTGAGATGATCATGTGGTTTCTGCTAGTTTTATTGTTGATATGCTCAATCATACTGATAGTTTTCCTAATATTAAACCATCCTTGCTTTCCTGGAATAAATCCTACCTGATCAAAGTGTATTATTCTTGTGATAAGTTTTAGTAAACCCATCTGACACTGGGGATTTTTTTCCTAGGGAGTTCATTGATGGCTTGTTTGATTACTTTTTCTGAGTTGGGGTTATTTAGGTAATTTACTTCCTCTTCAGTTAATCTGGGCAACTTGTATTTTGGTAAATATTCATCCATTTCACTAAGATATTCATATTTATGTTCATACAATTAGGTAAAATAATTCCTAATTATTGTTTTGATTTCCACTTCATTCGAGGTAGATTCACCCTTTTCATTTTTGATCCTCATAATTTGGTTTTCTTCTTTCTTTTTTCTTATCGTATTGACTAAGGGTCTATCAATTTTATTGGATTTTTTTTTTTGTAAAATCAGATCTTAGTTTTATTTATTAATTCAATAGATTTCTTAATTTCAACTTTATTAATCTCTCATTTGCTTTTCAATATTTCTAATTTAGTACTATATTGGGGATTTTCAATTTGTTCCTTCTCTAGCTTTTTCAATTGCATGTCCAATTCATTGACCTCCCTTTTATCTAATTTATTCATGTATTCACTCAGGGATATAAAACTTCCCCTAAAAACTGCCCTTAATGCATCCCACAAATTTTTGTATGTTGTCTCATTATTATCATTCTCTTGAATGAAATTACTGATTGTTTCTATAATTTCTTTTTTGACCCACTCATTCTTTAGGGTTAAATTCTTTAATTTCCAATCACTTTTTAGTCTATCTTTCCATGATGGTTTATTGCATATAACGTTTATTGCATCATGATCTGAGAATGATGCATTTAATATATCTGCCTTCCACCGCTGAATAATGAGGTTTTTATGCCCTAGTACATGGTCTATTTTTGAGTATGTACCATGCACTGCTGCGAAGAAAGTACATTCCTTTTCATCCCCATTCAGTTTTCTCCAGAGATCTATCATATTTAGCCTCTCTAAAATTCTATTTGCCTCCTTAAATTCTTTCTTGTTTATTTTGAAGTTAGATTTATCAAGTTCAGAAAGGGGGAGATTAAAGTCCCCCACTAGTATAGTTTTGCTATCTATTTCTTCCTCTCACTCCTTTAACTTCTCCTCTAGGAATCTGGATGTTATACCACTTGTTGCACACATGTTAAGTCATGATATTGCTTCATTCTCAATGCTGTCTTTTAGAAGGATATAGTTTTCTTCCTTATCTCTTTTAATTAGATCTATCTTTGCTTTTGCTTTATATGAGATAAGGATTGCTACCCCTACTTTTTTTTACTTTAGCTGAGGCATAATAAATTCTACTCCAACCTTTTATCTATACCCTGTGGGTATCCCTTTGTTTTAAATGTGTTTCTTTTAGACAGTATATTGTAGGATTATGATTTCTAATCCATTCTGCTATCTGCCTCTGTTTTATGGGAGAGTTCATACAATTCACATTCACAGTAATGATACTATGTGTCTCTTCCCCTCCATCCTATTCCCTCCCCTGCTTATGTTTTTGTTTCTTCCTTCTCCATTCCCCTCCTTGAAATTTTCCCTTTTGACCACCCCCTCTCTCAGTGTTCACACCCAGTGATGCCCCTTCTTAACCTACCCTTTCCCCTTACTACTATTTCCATCCTCTATAATCCCCCCTTTAGTCTCCTCCTTTTTAAACCCGCCTTACCTTCTTACTGACTATAAGACACAATCAATTTTTATACTTATCGGAGTAAGTTTCTCCTCGTTTGACACCAAACCAATAAGAGTAAATTTCAAACAGTGTTCCTCTCCCTCCCTCCTTTTCCTCTATTTAATTATTTTAAGTGTCTATTCTCATTAGAAACTAAAACTTTACTTATTAAGTTTATCCATCTTTGAACTAGAACCAGTGAGTATAGTGTTTAAATGGTTTTCCTCTCTCTCTTTTTTCCCCTCTACTAAGTGTGCTTTTATGCTTCTTTGAATGGCATATTTTACCTTTTCCTAGCTCATCCTTTCCTTTTTTCCCATTACAGTCCCTTTCTTCCCCTTAATAATTTTTTAAGTCTCCCAGTTAGTGCATTCATACCCACACCCTCTATCTATGTATAACTCTTTTGAAGGTCATGATAATCATGAAAATTTCAATATTGACAGCTCCTCATATAAGAATGTGAACATTTTGCTCTTGTTGCATCCCAAGTTATGTGCATGTGTGCATGTGTGTGGGTGGGTACATTTATGTATGTGTGAGTCTGTGTTTTCCTTGTTTACCTTTTTATGTCTTTCTTGAGTCTTGTAAGTGGAGGTCAAAATTTCCATTGAGCTCTGGCTTTTTCATCAGGAAGTTCTGGAAGTCCCTTATTTCATTAAATAACCATTTCCTTGTCTGAAAGATTATGCTCAGTTTTTCTGGGTAGTTAATCCTTGGTTGTAGTCCTAGCTCTCTTGCCCTAGGAAATATCAAATTCCAGTCCCTCCTATCTTTTAATGTAGAAGCTGCTAGGTCCTGTGTGATCCTAACTGTAGTTCCTCGATATTTGAATTGTTTCTTCTTGGCTGCTTGCATCATTTTTTCCTTAATCTTGTAATGCTGGAATTTGGCTACTATATTTCTTGGAGTTTTTAATTTGGGATTTCTTTCATGAGGAGTCTGGTGAATTCTTTTGATAACTATTTTGTCTTCTGATTCTAGGACTTCAGGACAGTTTTCTTTGGCAATCTCTTGGACAATGTTGTCTAGGCAGCTTTTTTCATAATGGCTTTCTGGTAGGCCAATAATTTTTAAATTATCTCTCCTGGATCTTTTATCTAGGTCAGTTTTTTTCTAGTGAGATATTTTACATTTTCTTCTAATTTTTCAATCGTCATGTTTTGTTTGATTTACTCTTGGTACATCATAGTGTTCTGAGTTTCAATTAGATTGATTCTAATTTTTAGGAAATTATAGTCTTTGGTTAGTTTTTGAAGGTCCTTTTTAGGGAGGTATTTCTCCAATTACTTCACCAATTTTACTTTTTAAGGATTTGTTTTCTTTAGTGAAACTTTTTTCCAAGTTCATCACTGCCTCCCTGATTTGGCCTTTAAAATCTTTCTTAAGCTCCTCCAAGAATTCTATTTTGGCTTGAGACCAGCTCATATTTCCTTCTGTGGTCTCAGGTGTGGGTAAAGAGTCCAAGTTGTCCTCTGTATTTCGTTGTTCTTGACCTACATAATAACCTCGGATTGATTTTCTTGCCTTCCCCTTCTCCTTCTCAGCTTCCTTCCTTCCCATTGTGATTTCCTATTTCTTAATTTCTGAAGCTGTAAGCCAAGGGCCTGGTTGTTGAAGTTGAATGTTTTAGCCTCTGGGTGTCTAGTTTGAGGCTAAGGCAGGGAGGTCAGATAGGTATGCTGATGTGCATAGAGTTATTTTTGGTGAAGGGGTGGTCTGGCCACTTCAGTTTCCTGCCTCTATATCCCTGGGCTATAGCTCGGGCAGGCTTTTCCTGGTCAGTTGAGGTGGGGGTTGTTGGAACCCCTCCTTATCTTCAGACACTTGGCTATCTCAATTACACCCCTTCTTGAAGACTCCCAAGCCTGAGGCTATTTCCACTATTTTAGGATTTCAGTCTGGGTGGGAGACTTATCTTTGGGTTTTCTACTTCATGAAGGAGGGATGAGGGATTAGAGCAACTAGAATTTATTTTGCCATTCTAGCCCCTGCATATACAGGCTGACGATATCTAAACTTCTAGGCTGGGGGTTGATTGTCCCAGGAGAAGCTGCTCTCTCTGCTGGGGGCACTAAGCCCTCTTCTACCTGACTCCAATGATTCCTCCCATCCCCTCATGAGATGGAGGTTAGATGACTGTGATTCGTCCTTGGTAAGTCGCTAGGATGGGGCTTCTTCTCTTGCTGGTGTAGTCTGCTTGTCTGCTTTCATGTCTGAGCTGTACAGACCCCATGTGCTCCACACTCCCCCTGGCCCGACCCACTGAGTACTTTCCTGGGCTGGATATTCTGCTACTCTCCATCTCCAAGTGGATTCTGTCACTCCAGAATCCGTTCAGATTCACTTTTTAAGGTTTAGTGAAAGGATTTAGGAGGAGCTTAGAGAAGTTACTGCTTCCTTTCCGCCATCTTGGCTCCACCCCCAATTTTTTTTTTTTAAAGTGTTAAAAGTTGCTTTTACATGCAACAGGAAAATAAGAGACACACGCAGTTGGGGTGTAGAAATCAATCTTTCCCTACAGAAAAACAGAAGGGGAAGGGAATGACAAGAGGAATGGACTGGTGATAGAAGGGAGGGAAGTCGGGAGAAAGGGTAATTAGAATGCATACTGTGTTGGGGTGGGGGAAGGGAGAGATGGGAAAAAAGTTTTTGAACTCAAAGCATTATGGAACTGAATGTTAAAAACTGAAGCTAAGTATTTAAAAAGTCTGTATGAATGAGGGATTATTTTAAACAAAGGCCTTAAAGAATAGATTGAAAAATAATGGAAAACCATAACAATCATAAAAAATGGGTAGGTGAAAGAGCAAATCATACAAAAATAATTTCATTAAAGATGACTTCAGATTTTTTGGAATGTAGCCAAAGCAGTATAGGTAGGAAAAGATTACACACACACACACACACACACACACACACACACACACACACACACACACTCCTATGTATATATGTATACATATACACAAATATTCTAAACAATCACCTCAAAGGAGAGTTAATAAATTGACAAGCTGCTTTAAAAAGGTAAAAAATAAGATTGCAGCAATATATCACAAAGATCACATATTATGAAAAGCCTGGATTTATACCTACTTTACAAAGTCAGTTCAGTATTAGGAAACAATAAGCACAATTTACCTTATTAATGATGAAAGCAATAAAAATCATGATTACTTCAACTGATTCAAGGAAAAGAAACCTTTGGCTAAATACAATTCCTATTCAAATTCCTATTTAAAATATTTCCTTATAGAAAGTAGTTTAAGATCAACACATACTATATTTTACAATTCTGAGACTGACAAGTACTATACTACACTTATTTCCCATAGATATAGAAAAGTAATATTAAAGGTAATATCATAAAAGTAAAATTAGAAGAGAAACTGATCATATTATTTCACAGTCATGGATTTAAGGTATATTAACCAAACAAGGGATAGAGACCATTACAAAAGGTAAAATAGATAGCTTTGATTATAAAAACAAAAATAAAATAAAATAACTTCTACACACTTGCAAAATTAATTTACCCAAGATTAGAAGAGAAGTGCTTCAAATGAGAGAATCTCATTTCTCTGATAAATATTTAATGACCAATATATGTAAGCAATTTTACATGCATATATATGTATATATAATTGTCTATGTATTACATATATTGATACATATATGTAACCAAAATCCGTTCGTCAACTGATAAGAGGTCAAAGAATATGAACAAATAATTTTCAAAATAGCAATTTCAAACTATTAACAACCATATTCAAAATGCTCCATATCACTAGCAATAAGGGAAAAATAAATCAAAACAACCCTGAAGTTTCACATCATATCCTGAAACCTGGTAAACATGACAAAAATAACAATAATCAAGATGGACATGCTACAATCCTGGTGAAGCTGCAAATCAGTACAACCATTATGGAAAACAATTCGGAATTATGGAAATGAAAAGACTAAAATATCTAATTCCTTTGACAAAGAGATTCCACCCTATGTTTACACATAATGGCTTACTGATAAATATTTATCAACTGTTTCTGCAAAAGGAAAAAAAAACAGTGACCCATGTTTAAATTTAATTTACATTATCAATATTTTCTCTATCACTTAAGTCTAGACAATCAAGAAAACTAGCTGTCCTTGATTTGAAGTGTTTCCTGATTTCTGAGCTGAAAATGATCATCCTGGAAATTTAACAAATGATTGTAAAGAGCTGATTAGAACTGATTCTAATACACCCCTGAAAGGAAGTTTTTGCAGAAAAGAAAAGTCCGCATATAGACCAAAATATTTGTAGCAGTGCATTTGGGTGGAGTGAGAGAGGAGACAGATAATGGGGATAATAATACAAGCCTGGGACAAAATAATGCATAAATTGCAAAACAACAAAGAGACAAAAGATGCAATAGTAGATAAAAGGGTAATTTTGAACTGATTAACTTTAGGGTCAAGATTAGAAAGGGGAGAGAAATCAGAGAAGTAATGATGTCCTGGAAGAATATTGCTAAGATAATGCATCTAAAAAATGTTGTGTACATTAAGATTTCCAAATTGTGACAAAAATAGCTAAGTAGAGCTAGCTTTATACATATTATCTTGTTTTACCTTCACAACAATTCTTGGTGATAAATACTATTATTATTAACACCACTTAACAAATGAGGGGACTGAGGCAACAAATCAACCAATCAATAAATATTTATTATGTCTATTATGTGACAGGTACTGTGTTAAGCACTGGGGATCCAAAGCAAGGCAAAGGACAGTTCTTGCCCTCAGGGACCTTACAGTGTAATGGAGCAGAAAACATAATATATATATGTATATATATATATATGTAAAACAAGCTATAAAGACTAAGAAATAATTGACAGAAAGAAGGTTCTAGAATTAAGGGACATTAGGAAAAGTTTCCATTAAAAGATTGAATTTTAGTTATTACTTAAAGGAGTCCAGGAAAGTCAGTAGATAGATTTTAGGAGAGAGACATGGAGGACAGCTAGAAAAAAAATTTCTAGAAATGAGAGGTAGAGTATCTTTATTCATGAAATATCCATGTCTGTGTCACTAGATTGAAAAATATGTGTCAGGGAGTAACATGTAAGAAAATGGGAAAGGTTGGAGAGAACTGGATTATAAAAGGTGTTGAATGCCAAACAGACCATTATATTTGCCCCTGGAAGCAATAGGGAGCCAGTGGTGTCTATTGATTACAGCAGTGATATAGTCAGAACTGCACTTTAGGAAAATCATTTCAGAGGTTGAATGGAGGATGGATTGGAGTCAGGAGAGATTTGAGGCAGGCAGATCCAGTGGTCTAGGCCTTAGGTGATGGCCTGCACTGGGATATTAGCAATGTCAGATGTCAGAATGGGGGGTTTATTCTAGAGATCTTCTGAATAAATGAACAGATCTTGGCAACAACTTGGATATGGTTGGAAATACATAGTGAAGAGACAAGGAAGACTTCTAAGTCGAAAGCCTAAGGGACTAGGAAGATGTTGATGTCTACAGGGATAGAAAAGGATGGGTAAGGTATAGGTGAAAATATATTGAGCTTGGTTTGGCTCATATTTAGTTTGAGATGCCTATGGGACATATAATGTGAAATGTCTGAAAGGCAATTGAAGATGTGGGAAGACTTCCATTGGGTATATACAATTAAAAAGTATTTGAGACCACATTTGAACTCAGTTTTCCTTGATTGTAAGTAAATGTCACTACCCACTTTGCAACTTAAATTCTTCAAGGACAACTTTTATTACCATTTTGTCAACCAAGGTATTCCTTTTTCCTCTCCAGTCTGATCTCTCGCCATCACATACAACAGAATGAGAGAGGAGAGATTTTGTGACAGTGTGTGTGTTTGTGTGTGTGTGTATGAGAGAGAGAGAGAGAAAGAGAGAGAGAGAGAGAGAGAGAGAGAGAGAGAGAGAGAGAGAAGAAGAAGAAGAAGAAGAAGAAGAAGAAGAAGAAGAAGAAGAAGAAGAAGAAGAAGAAGATTTGATCAAGTTGGTTCATGAAGTTTGGTGGATGAAGAGAGAGAGATATTAGCAGGAGTAAGGAAGTTAATATAAAAGTGTCAGGACAAAAAATGGTTCATGACAACTGTTCATGACAAGATAATCGATTGCTTGTAATAGGTTGTGCTTTTGTGACAATAAAAGACCAATACATAAATCTGCAGTCACAAATGTGGTCACAAGAACTTTTCCCATTCATAAAGCTACCATTTACCAGTAAGCAAAATCCCTTTTCCAGTGAAAACTGGCACTTAAGTTCCCTGCTATTATCCAAGGGCTTGCCTAGGTAATTGGTTCTGATGAAACTTCTTTGGTCTAGACATTTTGAAAACTAATTTGGAACTTTTCAAGGTACAAAATTATTCATACCCTGTGATCCAACAATTCTGTTACAGGATTTATTCTCTAAGGATATAGTTGACAGCAGGAAATGACCCATTAGTACAAAAATATACATTGCAGCATAGTTTATGATAACAAAAATGCAAATAAATATTGTGTCCAGTGATTCGGTAATGACTAAAGAAATAGTGACTTATGAGTTAAATGGAATATTATTGTGACAAAAGGAATGACAAATATGAAGAATTTAAAGGAATATGGGAAGATCATTATGGAGTTATATGAAGTGGAGAATGTAATACATGAATAATATTATAATAATTATAATATTCATGTAATACATGAATAATATAAATCACAATTTATTTACAAATTGAAGTTGAAGCATTGTTCCTTTCTTTTAACAAAAAGTAAAAAAATGAAAATGAAAAGATACCTTAATCCCAAGCCATCTCCTGATGGAGGGGCAAAGGGGAATGATGTTTGGTTTTATGGAGTAATGTGAGTCCTACATTTCTTTTGTGTTCCTGTGAGTCATTTGAATTTTCTTCATTTCAGGAAGGATAAAGCAAATTACGTCCTATACTGGATAAATACATTAGTTACCCTTAGTGTATGTACAGGATCTGATGTCTTCTTTTACACACATCTCTGTAGATTTAAATAGGAATGACATGAAAATTTTCATATTAAACTTTGGATGGTGGCAATATGAGTCAAACAGTGAATGATTTTTAGGGTATCTCCAGAAATCACAGGTAGTCCCCACAATCACAGAATTGAAGAACTAATCAGGTTAGAAAGAGCTATGCTCTCATTCTTAAATTACTGTTATTTTGAATATGCTATATATTTACATAATTGTGTATATGCAGTATCCTCTAAGTAACATGGAAGCTCCTTAATGTAAGGATCTATTATTTTTACTTGATTTGACAACAAGGACTTTGTACAGCACATTTTATGTGGTCAACTTATGAAAGATACTTTAACTGGTTTGAGTTTAATTGAATTATACTGCTTTCATTTTCACCAAAATGAACTTTGCAAGGTGTTCTTTTTCATTTGTTTCCTTTGTTTTGGGTGTGTGTGTGGGGGGGGGGGGTTGTGTCATTTGTTTGAGTCTGCCTAATGTACTGCTGTCAAAAAAAATTCATCAATTATGAGAAAAAAAGATGACTGAAACAAGTTGCCTGGAGTTTACAATCACATTAAAAGAGTAACTTTAAATGCCCAGAATATATGGGAATAAAATGGCTTTTGTTTGTTTTGACTTTTTTGTTTTTGCTAGCATGAAAATATTTTCTTTGAATACAGATGTTTATCCTGAATACAATTGATGACCTAAATGTATCCTATGTAAAATTCTCCTTGTAGTTTGGTCTGGGTGCCACTTGTGATTAATCACTTATACTTATTTATGAAGGTTAGAAATTCAAATATGACCTGATCTTCATATTGGAATACATTCTGACACTAGGGCAGAAGAGGGATAAAATGCAATCATTAGATATTCTTTAAAACAAAGCAAGAAAACAGAGACAGAAAACATATTAGTGCAATGTTATGGTTGAGAATTTTAAAACAAGCATCATGAAGTATAAAGTTATAGTTCTCATAGGAATCATAGCTGTGCTGTAAGGCAAATTTATATTAAGGTATAAATATAAGATACTATACAGTAATAGAAAATACTACATACCAGATGTGCCAACAGGCTGAGTTATAATTGGCCTGGGAACCACAGATTTGGATTTTCTGACTGCTTGGCATTTAAATTTTCAGCAATAACACAGAAGAGATGTACAGACACCTAGCTACTACAGTGATGGATGCCATATAAATATTTATAGATGGTTTTAATGGTAAATAGTTAATAATCTTTTATTTACTTTATCTGCACAATTTAATTGAAGAAATAATTGCCAACTTTTATTCAAATAAGGGCACTCAAAAGTATTATGTAATGCATGCATAACCAGCAAGTATAACTTTACATAAAATTATAAATATTCTAGAAGAGGTATAATATAAACTCATTAATTTTGACTCATTAACTTGGAATTTATGATGTCTTAGACAATAAATGGGCTAAATTCTATCTTTACATCATCTAAAAAATGCTTGCTAAGTAAATTAATTGAATAAATGGAATTTTGGGAGGAATGTTTAACCTACTTAAGGGGACAAATGTCCTTCAAAATGCTTAAGGGCCAACTATTTGCTCATAAATAATGCAAAGAATTTAAATTATCTTTATTGAGAACTTCTACATTGCAACATTTATTAGCCATTTGCAGTGTTTTACTATATACTTGAAAGTAATAGACTGTACCATGACATCATGTAGAGAAATATAGACCTAATAAGAAATAATCCACCCTCAGCATCATAGAGTAAAAAGCATGTATACAAGTAACATGCTAAGCCTATCTAATTTCTCATTACTGATTTCTCATTCACTGTCATAAAAAAATGCTTTACTAACAATTTAGGGCAATTCTTTTTGTAGTCAGACACTGTGTGAAGTATTTCCTATTAGGCTTTTCCAGTCTATGGAGGACTAATTGTTAGCCATGCTAGGTTCTCCATTGACAGTCTTCTTGATCTATGGAAAAGCTGAGGAATCACATGCCAATGAAACATTTTTTTAAAAATTCCATTTCTTAGTAGATTGTTAAGGTCTCGTCACACTTGGTCCAAGTTCCTTAACAAGAAGACCAGGGTTTAGATCTTGCCTTTTACATATTTTAGTTATCTGACCATGGACAAATCAAGTAAACCTCCCAGTACTCTGAGATATTTCCCTAAGACTCTAAAATTGTGGAAAAGCTGCTAAACTAGGTATCAGGATGCTTTCACTGATTTTTCCCTACCAGTAGCTCCCTCTACTGATGAAATCATAGATCCAGATTCCTCTCTTCCCCTCTCCAAATCCTCCGTTAAAAACAATATTTCCTTGGGCAATAGTTAAACAATCATGGTATATGATCGAGATGGAATACTACTACACTATAAGAAATGATGACCAAGTTGATTTTAGGGGGGGAAACATGGAAATACTTGCAGAAATTATGGGGAGTCTAGGTGGCACAGTGAATATAGCACCAGCCCTGGAGTCAGGAGGACCTGAGCTCAAATCTGGCCTCAGACTCTTAATACTTATTAACCATGTGACCATGGGCAAGTCATTTAACCCCAATTGTGCTTCCAAAAAAGCAAGAAAAAAAGAGTAATTAACAGAACCAAGAAAATGCTGTATATATTAGCAGCAACATTGTTTAAAAAATAACAAGATATTCTGAGTAATAGAATCAACTACTAAGGACATTTGAAGTAAGATGTTACCCATCTCCAGAGAAAGAATAGATAAATAAAAGTATTAAATAGCACATATATGTGTATAGATGTGTGTGTGTGTGTGTGTCTGTGCATCTGTGTGTCAAATGGTACCCTTCTCTAGTGTGGAGTTTAGAGGTATGAAGACAGTTTGGAACTTAAAGTGTAACAAAAAGAAAATTAAAAAGAAAAGTTGATAATATTTCTAAGTGTCTGATCATCACTCTGCTATGGTAACAATTTTTGGATTGTACTTTCCCAATACAACAGAGATATAGCCTGTGCTACTTGGTTGTTTTTAATTATTAGTTTCTTTCTGAGTTATCATTAAAGTGCTTAATGGAAGTGAACAGTTTACTCACTTACACTGCATCTCATTTCCCACAATAAAAAATAAATTCTTAGAAATAGTAGAGTGAAGGAGAATAAAATAAGCTCTTTACTATGTTCTTTCATAAAAGATAATTTCTTTTTGCCATATTTCAATGTCACAAAATTCAATACAGATTAATGAATCGGAGATGGGAAAAGGGTCTGTTCTGGGATGTATTTCTGCACCATTTTCTATGGAAGTCATTATTAAAATGAATGACCTGCATAACCTTGAGATTTGCTCTGTTTAAACATCAGTTCTACATAGGGTGAAAAAAGGGGGGAAATTGAAAATTAAATCACGAATAGGCACTGTCATGCTGATGGAGACAAGTTCAATACTGATGATTTATCTACTTAGACAAATGAAATCAGTGTCACTTGATCCCTCTGAAATGTTCTGATGTCTCTGCAAAAATTAAACAAAAGTTGTGAGCAAATGCAATTTTAACTCAGTCAATTTTTTTTTCATTTTATAGAAGGACTGATGCATTTTAAGGACTGAATGTATTAACTGAGGTCTATAAGTTAGATGTGGCTTAAAAATAGTATTGTCCTGATGAACTATTTGACCTCTGATGTGGATTTTGAGGGAAGAAAGAATCAGGTGTGTGTCTCACTTTCCATTATATAAATACTTTGTAGAAGAAATATCATTCAGCTATACCCTCCAGCATGAAAATCACTCATTGTGTCTAATATAGCAAGGATGTGTATAAATACAGGAAAGTTAAAAAACATCATTGTCAGAGGATATTCATAACACAGTACACATTATCAGTCATTTGCAAGTGATATCAAATCATTAGAAACCTAATATTCTGCCCCCTCCCTCTAAATCATGCCAGTGCACCACAGGTTAAGACTAGTCTTAGAAAACATTCACATTCTTCAAGAGTTGTTATCATTGGTTGATAGGTAAAGGTCTATTTTGCTTAATAAATGGTGACCAAAGTATTTCAATACCCTAGAAGATCAGAATTTAATTCCTAACTTTGCTATTTATTAATTGTTTGAAGGTGAGGTCAGCCACTTAGCTTCTCAAGTTTTCAGTTTCCTTATTAATGAAATAAGGGAGTGAAATGTTATTATCTAAATCCTATGATCCCAAATTATTTAACACTATAACTTGTAACAGTAAAACATTTAAAGTTTAATGACCAATACAATTTTTTCTTCCCCGTGCCCTGACTAATGAAGTAGATTCCATGTATCTTTGCAAGAACTAACTTGGCTAATTGTTGTATACCATGGATGCCTGCATTGCAGGGGAACACACACAACTAATCAATGCAGATATATGTTTACTTAGTAAGCTTTAACGTCAATATAATAATTTTATTTTAATAAAGCCTGTCAAAAATGTGTAGTCAGTCCATCTATTCTCAAGGTTGTATGATGTGTCAATGCATTTTTCTTTTGTTAATGGTGTCAATTTTTTAGTCTTCCTCCTCAAGTTTTGGTCATTTCTATGCGACTAAGAATAAATCAGACCAGATCATAACATTTAGTCTGCCTGCTTTTGTGGCCTCATCAATCAACATACACTGCTGAAGACTGAAGAGGCTTAGGAACACAGGGCAGTTCAGCTCTACCTCAGGTGTATGCACTGCGCCCTGCTTAAATGACTCCAAACTTACTTCTGTAACTGAAGCATTGAAAATTGTTTTACCCATTGAATTTAAAAATACTCTGGCTAAACAACATCATCATTCAGGTTGAATTGTCGCTTCATTTGTATTTACTTTTTCTCTATTGTATACCTGTTTGACCGACTTTTAAAAAATCATTATTTATTGTTTGATCTAATTGACTATGTCAACCAGTTGCTTTCATCTCATGCAGTTATAGCATAGTCACTTAAGTTTCAGTTCTAAAAAAGTCTATCCAAGTGTATGTATTTAAAACAAACAGACATGATAAATCAAGTTTTTGCTTTCTCAAGAAAGCATCCCAACTCTTTATTGAATTAATTTTTCTAAATGAAATATATAGCTTTTTATACTAAATATGGACATAGCTTTGAGTTGCATGCTACAAATTTGTATACCATACTCAAGAAAAACAGAATGGAAGAATTAACAGAGCACCAGCATTGGTGACAGGAAGTCTGGATTCAGATACCGTCTGGGATAGACAGTGTATGTGTCATTTACTTTGTCAGTGTTTTAGGCAGCTCCCTAAGATTCTGTGTTATAGGTAAAAAGTCTTCTGCAACAGAGAAAAAAGATTCCATACCAGGAGTTCCAAAAAATAATGAATCCACAGTCCTGGACAGAAAAAAGCAATATCAAAAACCTATCCCAATCACAGAAAATGCCTTCTTCCCTTTATCCACCTAAAATGATCTGTGTTCTCCTAGATTATCATTCATATAAATTGCACCTTGATGATTTGAAACTCATGGTTTACGTTTCTTTAAAAATTTTACTTTAAAAAAATAAAGGGTAATAATAATGTTAAATATTTAAGTTATTAAATTTGTTGGAGAAAAGGGCATACATTTTATAAGTACAACTGGAAAGTTGAACTTTTTAAAATTTTAAAGTTATTTATTAATTTTATATCCTTAATAAATTTTTTTCGAATTATATATAAACTTAATTTTTAACATACAGGTTTTTTGATTATTTTTTTGCTTTTTGGAGTGGGGAAGGCAGGTCACATGGCTAGTAAGTGTTAAGTGTCTGAGGCTGGATTTGAAATCAGGTCCTCCTAACTTCAGAGCTGGTGCTCTATTCACCTAGCTGCCCCTCAACATACAGTTTTATACGATTTTGAAATCCATTTTTTTCCCAACCTCCACTCCACTTTCCCACTTTCCCACAGCAAGTGACTTAGAATAAGCTTTATATGTACAATCATATTAAACATATTTCCAATGAGTCATGTTGTAAAAGAAGAATCAGAAAAGGGAACACCAATGAAAAAGGAAAAAAAGAGAAAATAATATGCTTTCATCTGCATTTAGACTCCATATTTCTTTCTCTGGATGTGGATATCATTTTCCATCATGAATCATTTGGAATGTTTTCTTAGAGCATTGTATTCATTGCTGAGAATAGCTATGTCTATCAAAGTGAATAATCAGGCAATATTGTTGTTACTATGTACAAGGTTCTCCTGATTCTGTTCACTTCACTCAACATCAGTTCATTTAAGTGTTTTTGCAGTTTTCTCAAGTCCACATACTCATCATTTCTTATAGCACAAGAGCATTCCACTACATTCATATGTCACAACTTGTTCATCTATTCCCCAATCCAATTCCCCAAATATTTTTGTACATATGGATCTTTTCCCCATTTTTATGATCTATTTGGAATACCAACCTGCTATTGATATTGTTAGTGGTATGTATGCACAGATATGTAGCCATTTGGGCATAGCTCCAAATTGAACTACAGAATTGTTGGATTAGTTCACAATTCCAACAACAATGTTATTAGTGTTCCAATTTTCCCAATCTTCTCCTATATTTATCATTATTCTCTATGTTGTCATGGTAATCAATCTGATAGTTGTTGTACTTCAGAATTGTTTTGATTTGTATTTTTCTAATCAATAGTGATTTAGAGAATTTTTATATGAATATAGATAGCTTTTAATTTCTTTGACTGAAAATTGCCTGTTCATATTCTTTGACCATTTATCAATTGAAGAATGATTTGCCCTCTTAAGCATTCGACTCGGATCTCTATATATTTAGAAATGAGGGCTTTATCAAAAATAGTGGCTGTAAAAAAATGTTACCCAGCTTTTGTTTCCTTCTAAATCTTGATGGCATTACTTCAGTTTGTGCAAAATCTTTTTTTAATTTGATATAATCAAAATCATTCATTTTCCATTTCATGACATTTTCTATCTCTTGTTTGGTCATAAATTCTTCCAACATCCATGGATTTTACAAGTAAACGCCTCCATGCTCCCCTAATTTGCTTATGGTATCAACGTTTATGTCTAGATCAGGTAACCATTTTGACCTTCTCTTGAAATATGGTGTAAAATGTTGGTCTTACCTTAGTTTCTACCATACTATTTCCACTTTTCTCAGCAGTTCTTGTGAAATCATGAGTGCCTATCCCAGAAGCTGAGATCTTTCTGTTTATCAAACAGAAGATTACTACAATGGTTTACTACTGTGTCTTGTGTACCTAACCTATTTCACTTGTCTATTCTATTTCTTGCCAGTACCAAATACTTTTGATTATTGCTGCTTTATAATATATTTTTAGATCTTATACAGATAGACCTCCTTCTTTTGAAAATTTTTCATTAATTCCCTTGATATTCTTGACCATTTTTTCTTCAAGATGAGTTTTGTTATTACATTTTCTATTTTTATGGAATAATTTTTGGTAGAGTGATTGTTATGCCACAGAAAAAAATTAATTAATTTATGTAGAATCATCATCTTTATTACATTAACTTGGCCTATAAATGAACAACTGATATTTGTCCAATTATTTAGATCTGACTTTATCTGTGTAAGAAGTAGTTTGTAATTGTGCTTTTATAGTTCAAGAGTCTATCTTGGCAGGTACACTGCCAAATATTTTATGTTGTCTGTAGTTATTTAAATGATATTCCTCTTTCTATCTCTTACTGTTGGGTTTTGTTAGTAATATATAGAAATGCTGATAATTTATGTGGGTTTATTTTATGTACTTTAACTTTGCTAAGTTTGTTAATTATTCCAAGTAGTTTTTATTTTATTTGATTTGATTTGATTCTCTGGGATTCTCTAAATTGATTTCCTTCTTTTAAAATCAAATTAACCAAAGGTTTATCTACTTTATTGTTGGTTTCATAAAACCAGCTTTTATTTTTATGTATTAGTTCAATAGTTTTCTCAATTTCAATTTTATAAACCTTTCCTAATCTCTAATTTGGAATTCATTTGTGAGTTTTAATTTGCTCTTTTTCTAGCTTTTGTTGTTGCATGTCAATTCTTTAATTTGTTCTTTCTCTATTTTATTTATGTAAGCATATAGAGATATAAAATTTCTTCTTAAACCTTTTTTTCTGTATTCCATACATTTTATGCTGTTTCTTATTGTCATTACCTTTGATGAAGTTATTGATGGTTTCTATGATTTGTTGTTTGACCCACTCATTCTTTAAGATTAGATTATATTAAGGGCAGTTAGATGGTGCAGTGAGTAGAGCACTGGTTCTGGAGTCAGCAGGATCTAAGTTCAAATAAGGCCTCAGACACTTGACACACTTGCTAGTTGTGTGACCTTGGGCAAGTCACTTATCCTTAATTGTCTTGCCTTTACCCCTCCAAAAATAAATAAATAAGCTTAAAATATTCTGTTTCTTATTAATTTTAATCTATCTTTCCATAACCCTTTATTACAAATAATTTTATTGCATCATGATCTGAGAATAATACATTTAATATTTTTGCTTTTCTTCATTGGATTGTGACATTTTCATGTCCTAATACAAGGTCAATTTTTGTGTAGATGCCATTTACCACAGAGAAAAAAATATTCTTTCTATTCTCACTCAGGTTTCTCCAGAGTTCTGTCTTAACTAATATTTTTCTATAATTCTATTCACCTTCTTAATTTATCTCTTGTTTATTTTGTAGTTAGATTTATCTAGTTCCAAGAGGGGGATACTGAGTTTCCTCACTGGTATAGTTTTGCTATTTCTTCCTGTAACTCACTTAACTTCTCTAAGAATGTGTATACTGAACCACTTGGTACATTTATGTTTAGTATTATTATTACTTCATTCCCTATGATACATTTTAGGAAAATGTGGTTTCCTTCCTTATCTCTTTTAATTAAATCTAAATCTATTTGTACTTTTACTTTGTCTGGGATCAGGATTGCTACCCTGGCTTTTTTTTTTTTTAATTCCAGCTAAAGCATAATATTACCTGCTCCAGTCTTTTGTCTTTACTCTGTGTGTACCTCTATATTTCAAATGTGTTTCTTGTGAACAGCATATTATAGCATTGTATTTTTGTAAAAATTTTCTCTTATATCCCATTTCATTTCATCCCATTGACATTTCCATTTGTGTGTCTTTCTTTCCTTCCTATTTTCCTGCTCCTTTTTATTCTTCTCTCTATCCTTTTACTGTCTCCTTCATCAACTCAGTCACTTCTGAAAAATACCTCTCAATCTGCCACCCCTTCAATTAGCCCCCGCCCTTTTTTCCGTTTCCCTTACTAATTCTGCCCTCCTTTCTATCTAGCATTTCCTTTTTCTTTCCACTTTCTCCTTTTACATCCTGATAGGGTAATATAGATGTCTATACCTAACTGAATGTGATTATTTCCTCTCTGAATCAAATTCATTGAGAGTAAGATTCAAAAAAAGCACAATCCCTCCAATCTTTCCTTCTACTCTAATAGTTGTTTTGCACCTTTTCATGAGATGCAAATCTACCCTATTTTGTCTCCACCTTTCCTCTGCTCCCAGTACTATGCTTTTATTTTCATTTTTAATTAACATTTTATATCATCATATCAAAGTCAATTTATACCTACACCTGTGTCTATGTATACCCCTTCTAACTGCCCTAATAAAGTTGGAGTTCTGAAGAGTTATACATATCATATTCCAGTGTAGGTATATAAACAGCTTAACCTTCTTGAATAACATGTGGCTGTCTTTTTCTTTCCTATTTTTCTATTTATGCTTCCACTGAAGCTTGTATTTGAAAATCAGATTTTCTGTTTAGTCTTTTTTTTCTTCAAGAATGATTGAAAATTCCTCCGACACTTAATCCACACAAACAAAAACCTAGCCGTGTAACCTTGGGCAAGTTACTTAACCCCAATTGCCCTAAAGGGGCAGCTAGGTGGCGCAGTCAGTAAGAGCACCGGCCTCGGAGTTTGGATGACCCGAGATCAGATCCGGCCTCAGAAAATGAGCACCCACGCATAAATAATGACTAGCCGTGTAACCTTGAGCAAGTTACTTAACCCCAATTGCTTTAAAAAAAAATGATTGAAAATTCCCTATTACATTGAATACCCATCTTTTTTTCCTTAAAGATTATACTCAGCTTTTCTGTATAGTTGGTTCTTGTTTGTAATCCAGGCTCCACTGCACTAGCGAATATTATATCCCAAGTCCTCTAGTCCTTTAATGTGGATGCTGCTAAATTCAATCTAATCCTGACTATGGTTCCATGATATTTCAATTGTTTGTTCCTGACTGCTTACAGTATTTTCTCCTTTACCAGATAGTTCTGGATATAGTTGAGTATAATATTTCTTAGAGTTTTTTGTTTTGGGATCCCTTTCAGGGGAGTGATTAGTGAATTCTTCCAATGATTATTTTACCCTCAGGTGCTAGGATGTCTGGGAAGTTTTCCTTGATAATTTCTTGAAAGATGCTGTCCAAACTCTTTTTTGGAATGTGGCCTGCAGGTAGTCCAATAATTCTTAAATTATCTCTCCTGGATGTATTTTCCAGGTCATTTGCTTTTCTTTTTTCCAATAAGGTATTTTACATTTCCTTCTATTTTTTCACTCATTTGATTCTGTTTGACTGATTGTTAATGTCTCCTAGAGTCATTAGTTTCCACTTGCCCAATTCTAATATTTATGATTTTATTTCTTCAATTTGCATTTATACTTCCTTTTCCATGGGGCGATTTTTACTTTTTACAGAGTCATTTTTTTTACAGGTATCTCATTTTATTCACTTAAGCTAGAGAAACTTGTACAAGGAGTACAGGAGCTGAGTACTGACTGATGAACAAAAACATGAGAGTAATTAAGTACATTTTAGGACCATCCCAATCCAGAGTGGTTGTGTCACACAAATTTATGATCTCCATAAATGTTTAATCATTGTATGAAAAAGGGATTTTCTTAATTGAATAAATGGTAAATACAATAAAACAAGAGAGTTGACAAAGTGTCAATTGAAATTATTATTCAGAATATCTGTTTTCTTTACCATTAACTTTCCATAACCTGGTATATGTTCAGAAAATATTAAGATAAGAAAAAGTCCCATTACTCAAGTTAATGCCTCGAGTTGAGGGTCTAATCCTTAAGGGCCATTGTAAACCTCATCTGGTTTGTTGACATAAGGAAAGGTGTTCCCCAAGCTCACTCAGAGAGCAAGACAAAGCTGGGTCTGTTTGGAATTAATCATCTCTGTATGCCTGTTGTTTTTTTTTTTTATTATCAAACAAATGCTTTATTAACTTCCATTTTACATCATTCATTTCTGCCAGATTTTAAGTTACATTTCCCCCCGTTTTTCCCCTACCCCATCCCAGAATAGTAGTCCCACAAGATATCGCTTCCTCCAATCTGCTCTCTCCCATATCTTCTCCCATATCCCCTTTGACTTTTCCATTAGAGCAAGGTGAATCTCTGTGCCTCAATGCCTGCACATCTTATCTCCCAATTACAAGCAAAAGAGTGTTAATAATAGTTTTTACATATATTTGCTTTTTTTTTTTTTTTGGAGGGCAATTGGGGTTAAGCAACTTGCCCAAAGTCACACGGCTAGGTTTTTGTTTGTGTGTGCATTAAGTGTCTGAGGCCAGATCCAAACACAGGTCCTTCTGACTTCAGGGCCGACGCTCTACTCACTGCATCACCTAGCCGCCCCTAGTTTTTATATATATTTGAAACGTTTAATATTAAGACCTCTAATTTCAGATCCATTCCCTTCCTCTCTTGTCACCCATTCCCTCTGGGAAGATAAGTAAATCAGTATATGTTGTACATGTCTAGCTATGCAAAACATTACCATAGTAGATATATTGTACAAGGCTGCTTATAATTCCCTCCCACCCATCCCACCCCCCCACCTGGTACATTCCCTACTTGATCCTGTCCCTCTTCTATAGTGGGTACTTCCAACCTCCCTACCCCCAAGAATGCCCTCCCATCCATCATCCCTCACTGATCCTCCTTCCCCCTATTCTGCTGCAGGGTGAGATATCCCATTTAGTATGTATGTCATTCTCTCACTGAACCAAATTCAATGAGAATGTGGTTTTGCCTTTTTGCCTTCCTATTCTTCCCCTCCACTGCAGCCAGTTCCCCTTGCTTCTTCTACATGAGATAGTTTACCCTACCCTGTCTCTCCCCGTCTCCTCTTGCCACTTGCTTCTCTCACCTCATAATTTCACCCCTTAAGTATCATCCCTTCCCAACAAATTCAACCTATGCCCTCTATACATGTATAACTGTAAACCCATTCACATATGTATTCAAATGACCATACACCCTTCTTCCATTATTTTCATACTGAGAGGGGTTTCATTAGTCACAGTTATTGTTTTTCAATGTAGGAATGTAAATAGGTCAACTTTGATAAGTTCCTTTTGATTTCTTTTCCCTGATTACCTTCTCAGGCATCTCTTGCTTCTTGTGTCTGGATGTCATTTTTTCAGTGGATTTTTTTTTTCCATTTTGACAATTTTATTTTAAAATATTCTCTTCTTCAATACCTTGTTCCCCCAATTCATTTTTTGTCCTTCCTTTGCTGAGCTGTCCCTTCATGTAAAACTCTCATTTCTCTTACCCAACTTTTCTTCTACCTCTCTTATTTGACTTTTAAAATCCTTTTGGAGCTCTTTCAGGAAAGCTTTTTTGACTTTATATAAATTTATATTTTCCTTTGAGGTTTTACATGTAGGTATATTGACAATTTTTTCCTTTTTTGAGGTTTTGCTTTGATTTTCCATGTTGCCAAAGTAGCTTTCTATGGTTAATGTTCATCTTTGCTTCATGCTCATTTTTTGCCCTATTTCCTGGCTTTTAAAGTTGAGCTCACCTGCTGGAGCACAGAGGCCTCTTCCCAAATATTTTTGTTGGGGAAAAGGGATCTGCCCACTGGCATTATGCACTGGAACCTCTGGCACTGGATGCTTGCTCACTGTGCTACAGTGGCCCAGCCTAGTCAGGTCTTCTGTTGCCCAGTTTCTGGGTTTGCCTTCTGTACTGAGGATGGATATCTCACAATTGGAATGAATTGCCACTAGCCTACTGGTCCAGGACCCAGGGGCATCAGTTGTTTATCTGCACAATGGCTAAAAGTCTCCCACTGACTTGCCCAGACATCATCTGTGCAGGGCTGCCCTGTCCTTTGACCCAAATGATATAGATCTTTTCTGAAGTCTTTCTAAGTTATATTAAATTGTGAGATATTTTCAACCTACCTTTTTTTTTCTTCCAGAATTTATTTATTTATTTGTAGTTCTCAATATCCATTTCCATAAGATTTTGAGTTCCAAATTTCTCCCCATCTCTGCCCTACACCCCACCCCAAGATGGCAAACATACTAATTACCCCTTCCTCCAATCTGCCCTCTCTTATACACACCATATACTACCCCCTTCACTCCCTTCCCTTTTACTTTCTTGTGGGGTAAGATGCATTTCTATAACCCATTGCTTACATATCTTATTTCCAGGTTGTATGAGCAAACATTTTTTTTAACATTTGTTTTTAAAATTTTGAGTTAGAGATTCTCTTCCTTATTCCCTCCTCAGCAAACCCCATTGAGAAAACAAGCAATTCAATATATGATATACATGTGTAGCTAATGCAAAACACTCCCATAGTAGTCATATTATGAAAGACAAAATATATTTCCCTCCATTCTATCCAGCCCCCCATTTATTCTGTTTTCTCCTTTGACCCTGTCCATTTTCAAAAGTGTTTGCTTCTGACTACCCTTAGCCTCAATCTATCCTCCCTTCTATCACCCCTCTCTCTAATCCCCTTCCCCCTACTTTACTATGGTGTAAGATACCCAAATGAATGTGTATGTTACTCCTTCCTTAAGCCAAATCCAATGAGACTAAAGTTGGCTCATTCCTTTTTACCTCCCTGCTCTTGCACTCCACTGTAACAGCTAGCCTCTTTTATGTGATATAATTTACACTATTCTATCTCTCCCTTTCTCCTTCTCCCAAAATATTCTGCTCTCACCTATTAATACTATTTTTAGATATGATCCCTTCATATTCATCTCACCCTGTGCCTCTATGTATACATATACACACATACACACACATACACACATATGCATACATACATACATACATGTGTGTATATCTATATATAAATCTATATCTATGTTTCCTTCAACTATTCTAATATTGAGAAAAGTCTCATGAGTTGCAAATTATCATTTTTCCATGTAAACAGTTCAACTTTAATAAGTTCCTTACTATTTCTCTATCTTCTTTACCTTTTTATACATGTCTTCATTTGAAAATCAAATTTTCTTTTTAGCTCTAGTTTGTTCACAAAAGAAAGCTTGAAAGTCCTCTGTTTTGGGGGGCATAGTCAAGATGGCAGAGTAGAAACAAGACTTCCGTGGGGCTCTGGCTCTCACTTCCACCAATTCATGTAAAAGGTGACTGAAAAAACTGTGGAGCTACAGAACCCACAAAATGACACAGGGAAGCTAACCTCCCACTGAGGAGAGCCCATGGGCTGGCAGTAAGCTGCCAGCACAATGCTCTTGGAGCTGATCCTGGCCCTGAATGAGTCTGAGGTTTTAGCCCTAGACCAACTGCCAGCTGAAGGGACTTCAGATCACCAGCAGCCATGATAATTTCAAGAATTATCAACACATAGATGCTAAGGACATAGTGAGAGCTCAGTGCAGTTTTGACTTTGGGATCCAGTACTTTGGAGTGAGGTCAGACCCTGCCCCCTAGGCAAGAAGACACTGAGGAGCCACAGCTGTGCAGCCACCACCAAAAGGCAGCTTCAGCTCCTGGTCTGCAGTTTGTAGGGGAAACAAGCAACCAGAGGGGTAATTGCTCTTGCTTTAACCTGCTTGGATCTGGATAGTGGTCTAGGGTAGAGGTCCTGGGGTGTGTGACCAGCTTGCCAGAGTGTGTGCAGGCTTCAGAGAGGGCACCCAACTAATAGCTTCAGTAGCTGAGAAAACCCCTGTGTTTGATATGAAGCTCCCCTGTCTGGTATCAGAGACCTACTGTGGCAAAAGTCCCAAAGTCAAGTAATTGAGTGGCAACATGAGCAAACGAGGGAAGCAAAGTACACAGAGCAACCCAACTTTACACTCCTATTTTGGGGACAAAAAGAATCAAATCATGGAACAAGAAGAAGACAGTGAAGTCAGAACTCTTGCACCAAAAGCTTCCAAGAAAAATGAGCTGGTTACAGGCCATAGAGGACCTTAAGAAGGATGTTGAAAATCAAATATGAGAAGTCGAGGAAAAATTGGGAAGAGAAATGAGAGCAATGCAAGAAAATCAAGGAAAGTGAGTCAAGAACCTGGCTGAAGAAAATAAGACCTTAAAAATAGACTAACACAAATGGCAAAAGCCAATGAGGAGAAGAATGCTTTAAAAAACCAAATTTGCCAGATGGAAAGAAAATCTCAAAAGCTCACTGAAGTGATTCGATTATCTGAAAGCCATTATCAAAAAAAAGCACCTAGAAATCATCCTTCAAGAAATTCTCAAGGAAAATTTCACTAATGATTTAGAACCAGAGGGCAAAATAGAGGTTTAAAGAATCCGATCACCTCTTGAAAAAGATCTCAAAAAGAAAACTCCTAGCAATATTATACCAGGTTCCAGAATTCCCAGATCAAGGAGAGAATATTAAAAGCAGTCAGGAAGAAACAATTTGAATATCGTGGAAACACAATCAGGATAACACAATCAGGAAACACAATCAGGATCTGGCACCTTCTATACTTCGGGATCAAAGGGCTTGGAATATGATATTCTGGAGATCAAAGGAGCTTCGATTAAAACCAGGAATCACCTACCCATCAAAACTGAGTATCGTGTTTGAGGGGAAAATATGGTCATTCAATGAAATAGAGGACTCTCAAGCATTCTTGATGAAAACAACAGAGCTGAATAGAAAATTAGACATTCAGATACAAGAAGCAAGAGAAGCCTGAGAAGGTAAACATTGAAGTTGTACACCACAACTTGCTTAGTCATTCCCCAATTTATGGTCATCCTTTTGATTTACAATTCTTAACCACCACAAAAAGATCTGCTATAAGAAGGTTTCGGTAAATAGGTTAACTTTCCTTTTTTATGTATGTCTTTGGGATATAGACCTAACTGTGGTATTGTTGGATTAGAGGGTAAGCACAGTTTTATAGCCCCTTGGGCTATAAAATTGCTATAAAATTACAAATTGCTTTCCAGAATGATTGGTTCAGTTCACAATTCCATAAACAGTTCAATGGTGTCCCAGTTTTCCCACATCCCCTCAAATATCTAACATTTTCCTTTTCTGTCACATTAGCCACTCTGATAAGTGTGAGGTCGTACCTCAGAGCTGTTTATCCTTGCATTTCAATCAGAAATAGTGATATAGAACATTTTTTCATATGACTGTAGATAGCTTGGATTTCCTTGTCTGACCATTTATCAATTGGGGTGATGCCTACATCAAAATGGCCCCTGCCAAGCCAAGAAATGTGGAATGATGGACACAAGCCAGGCAGGATGCTATTTATTTATCAGAGGGCAGGGTTTATATAATGAATGTAAAGCAACTATAGCTTAGGTTCCCATGAGAAAATGGTTGATGTCTTTGTTCATTTATGCACATCTGTATGTTTTAATGTCCTTTTTCACTTATGTAATTCCATAGGTTTTAATGTCCTTGTTTCCTTGAATGCATCAATGTTTGGGTCAACTGCTCGGTTATCACATCCTAAACTCCTGCAAGTCAGGAAGAGATGGTGAGCCAATCTTAAGACATAATATAGCCTTCACAGGGAGCTGGCTTGGGAGAAATCCTGCACCAGAGTCTACCCGTGTATGGAGCAGCTCAGAGACTGGCCTTCAACATCTCCCCCTGTACAGGTAATTTAAGAGTATGAGCCTTGGTTCCCAAAGCCAGAAAAGCATGGCCAAAGCATGTGAATCCCCAAAGGTGCAACAAGGCACAATATCATTAGTAAGTATGCAACTAGGACAAAATGAAGCAATAGAGAGTTAAGATAATTAAATTAATTAATCTGATTTATCCAATGAAATATCTGATTGGCTATATCTTCAGGATCAATTCCTGAAATATGACTTTGAGTAATTTGTTTAGTCATAGTTTCATTATTCCAAATATATGGGGTTACACAAACATAAGTATAGCAATAGTTATACTATAATTTTGCATTCTACTATCATTACATAATGTTGACATCTAATAATACATTGTGCAAGATTACAATTTCTACAAGTAATATTTCTATATAAATCCTGACCTTTAAAACTTATATTCATACATTTTCAATACATGCCTACATGCAATAATGGTTACAAAGGCTGTGGTATCTGTCTGGTCAGTCTGGTCACTGCAGGAAGGCATAAACAAAGAAATAATACAATAATCAATGCAGGTAAATATGCAAAATAATAGAAATCAAACTAAAAGGAAATAATTTTAACAATGTTAACAAAATTGTGTTGGCAATATTCCTGGATCAATTCCAGAGCGATGACAATTTTGGATGTTTTCTGATATGCTTTTTAATATTTGAATCATATCAAACACCAAGAAGTTGTACACATATTTTGTCCCAAAAACATTAGAATCAAAGCTAATAAATAGTAAAGGTGCTACTCAAATATATGTAAATACAATACTAGTAGTTCTAATACATTGGTTTTATACAAAAAATTCTTACGTATATTCTGTTGTAATGGACAATTGAGGCAAATACAGGACAGCATAGCCAATCAGAATTTAGGAGTGCTTTTATTTATTAGCCGATGGCTGTCTCCCAGAAGGGAAGGCAGCCCTGAGCAGTCTGTCCAGCATCCTTTTATACAGTAAAAAGTACTTCCTGAAACAAACAGTGGTCAGAAATGCAACTGTTGCTACATAGGGATGTAAACTAATGGGGGGCTACAAGCTAACGGGGCAGATCTTTGTTTTAGTTACATCTTGTTTACAAGGCAGGTGCAGGGCGAGGTTTCACAATAGTCATACCTTTACACAAGGTTCCTGTGGTCCCTTGAAGGGCCTTGTGAGAGGCTTTGTGTAGGAGCTAGCACTATGGGTACCTAACTGGCACTTCAATGTCGTGTTATAAAGGTTACAGAAACATTGCTTATAATTCATTAAAATATTGTGCCAGTTTTTTGGATTTTTCTAAATAAGGAAATTTTAGACACAATGTTTGAAATTATCAATAATAGAAGGGCAGTGAGTCTAGTAACAAGAAGTCTGACAAACCTTTTCCCCTTCTTTTTAAGAAATAAGACATTTTTTTATGTAATAGAATTAAAATTAGTTGGAAAAAGCAAATGAAGATTGTTCAACAATTACTACAACAAATCTTTACATTGAGTAAGAGCGCAATTAATGCATAATATTCCATGCAAAAGAGTCATATATAGACAGGTGTATCCATAATTACATGTTTTTTTTTTTTTAAAGCCAAGCTAATATTCTCTTCCAATTCAATCACAAATTGAGCAATTGGTATTTAACTAAGTAGAAGACAGAGTTGCTGCTACTAAGGGGAAGGCTATGGCAATTAGTCCCATGATTAGAAGTCCATTTTGTAGCTGAGAATAAAATATTACTAAAGGTGTAGATTCCCCCAAAGTCTGAAACCAAAAGAGGATGTCTCTGCATGCAGGTTATATTCCAATAAAATGTAGTATTGACTTATATTATCTGTAAATGATTCACATTAGTAGAAGTAAAGAGGACCTGAGGGGATCAAATTCATGTAGGTTATAGGTTATAGGTTATATATGATACGATTGACATTATCAAGGTATATATCTCAGGACTTAAATCAGGATGTAACCATATATCATATATATCTTATATATGATACAATTGACATGATAAGGGTATATATCTCAGGACTTAAATCAGGATGTAACCAGTTCAGTTTGTATTGAAGTCAGAGTGATCATAGCAAGAAACACAAATCCTAGGGCAACAAGTTTCAGTTCTTTGTCTTGATATAATAAATGTTCTGTTTGCCCCCATGTGGGCGTAGATTTTTTTCTATAGTGGCTGCATTAGAACACCTCTTCTTCTTTATTCCCATGTTCTGTCTCCATGATTTCTGCTGCTTCTGCCAGAGTTCTTTTCTTCTTCTGGGTGAGCTGGAGTATAGGCCCTGACATTTCTTTTGGGCACTTGTTCCAGAGTTTCTAGAAAACATAAGCATAGCCTTCCCCCCCCCATTAGTTAAGGGGGCAGGCCCTTCTCATATCTGTATTTGGATGACCTTCATTTGGGGAGTATGCACATTTTCATATTATTTTACTGCCAGTGTATACTCATTTTTGGTGATGTATAAAAAATTTTGGGGTGTACAAAGCAGCAGCTAATTTCCTTTATAATGAATTGGACCAAGTCCCTTTCTATTTTACATTTGTAAATATTTTTAATATATTTATTCCATTTGTCAAGATAAAGGTTGTGCCTGTAATTAATATCATTTGAAATTGATCAGAGAAAGAGTGCAATAATTTGCTAGTGTAAGCGGGGGCATTATCAGTTTCCAATAGTTTTGGAATGCCCATTGAAGCAGAAGACTGTAACATGTGGTTAATTACATTTTTACTGCTTCCCCTGTATAAAGGAAAACTGGAGGATTAATATATATTACACTTTGAGGGCTGTTTTTAATAATCTGTCTAGCTTGTTTCCTAATAACATGGAATTTTTTACATAGAGTATGTGCATTTTGAAGAAAATAGAAGTGAGATAACATAGCTCTATGTATATTTTTGGAAAAAAAGTTGGAAAAACTTGAACTTTTTGATGAATAGTCTCATTATTTTGACAAAGACGTCTAGGAAGTGAAGAATGAACTGTAATATGGGTTAAATAGTTTGAGACCTCTATTTTATGAGAGTTTGTAAACTTAGGGAAAAAATTAAAAGGATCTGTATACTGTGTGGGTTTAAGTTTAGCAGTATCAATATGTGGGCACACGTATACGGAATATTTGCTATCTGACACAATATTAAGGGAAAAAAGAAAAAAAAATCATTTAACATTATTATAGCAGAAAGCTGTGTCTAGTGGACAGAAATAAAGTGAATATTGATAATTTTATCATTATTAGAATTAATGTAGTAGCTTGCATATCCAGGACTGCAGCCTTCAGTGAAACCTAATAGACAAAAGAAGTTCCTGACTAGCACTATACAACTGAATAGTAGACCTACATCCTTGTTTCCCAAAGCATGTTTATCCTCTGATTATATTCACTTTGAAAGAAAGAGATATTTCAGAAATTGAATATTTTACCTATAATAAGTTCAAACACTACTCTAACTCTTGCTTAGGCCATGGAATGAATGTACATTGAAATCAAAAGAGAAAAATCTGTTCTACTTTATTTTGGCTTAACTATAAATTGTCCTGAAAATGAAAGTTTTAGTAGGCTGTTTTTTAATCACACTAGTGATTGAAAAGAAATTTTAAAAGTATATCCTCTTTATTCAAAAGAGTTTTAAAATTCATAATCACTAAACATTTATGAAGAAAATTAATTGAAAAGATTTAAAATGATAGCTCTGCTTTTTTTTACCTAAGAGCAAGAACAAAACTTTTAAGATTGAGATTCATTTAAACCAAACTGGTGTAACATAAGTAATATAAATTATCAAGGTATTTATTTAATTATTGCAGAATTCTTAAATATCACAAAGTTTTTTAGTCAAAAAAGGTATAATAATTGAATCTTTATATTGGCAACAGTTAAGAAGCTGATGACAGTACTTATAAAATCTATTAGTATTATATACGGATCCCTCTAAACATGGAAATATTATCCAGTGAGCCTAAGTAGTTTATATAAATTTCTGCATATATGCTAACTCTAGATGAATAATATATATATACTATATAATAATAATAATAATAATCCCTATAATGCTAAAACAAAATAATGCTAAAAGAAAAGAGTTCATATCTTTTACTGACTAATTATTCTGAATATAAAAAATTTTGCTATAGAAAGAAAAAATGAGAATATGTGAATTAAATATAGTATTAAATGCTTTTTATTTTAAGTAGCATTTTTTTTTTACCAATCACAGCTCATATCCAATTACATGTTAATTTTATTCCCATGGAGCTGTAATAAACAATAAAGATTAGCTAGTTTTCTCCTACATAAAGAATTTAATTTAATGTTTTTCTTTCTCAAATTTTAACATGTGCTGATATAAAAGCCAATTGTCAGAAATCCTTTTAATATTTTGCAACTTTCTTAGCAAGGTAGGTTCATTATTTAGGAACTACATAACTAAAAATGTTCCTTTCTCAGACTGAGTGACCTTCTCTCTAGAGATAGTTTCCTTGGCAGTTTTACAAAGTAAGAATAACTGAGATGGACTTTAGGGAGGGGCTGGGGGTGATGCTCCTGCTTCATCAAATCTCATACAGTTGCAGGAGAAATGGTCTGAATAAGCAGAATTAACCTGAATAAAGTTTTCATTCAGTCTGCTCCTTTCCACATCCATCAATTAGCAATTTTAAGTTTTTAACATTTAAATAGTAAAGTAACTTAGGTAATAATTTCCATTAAGTGATAGCCAAATTGTTTTATTTGTAACCTCCTCTTTAACTACAGGAAAAGATGAAAACACCTGGTTTCCTATATGGCAGATATAAACATTATAAGACATAAGTGACATAACTGTTTTTACACAAACTTTTCCTCTATCTCTTAGTTTAAACAAAATTCAAATTAATAATATTTCTGGCTTACAATAGTCCCTCAGTTTTTAAATAAGAAAATTTTACTACAATTTTAAAAGACCACAACAACACAAAGACATTGTGACATTGATTATATTTCCAAATAATCACTTGCAAAAATTATTGGTAAAAATTTTGGCTTGTCAAGTGCAGAGATATTTCTCATCTCCTCATAGCTGCAGAGCCTGATCATGTATTTATGGGTTTTGAATGGAGAGGTTCATCTGCTTACGTAAAGGTGTGGGCTTCAGTGTCCCAGGGCTGTTGCTAGTGGGGTCCTTGATAAATTTATTATGCTTTCTCCCTTTAGTCAGATTGGGAGGACAACTTAAGTTCCCTATTATTCTGCAGCATTCTCTATTTTAATCTGCTCTAGGACAAAAGACTTTAATAAATTTTTGTAAAATGTTTTCAGCTTATTTAACTTTTTCCCCAATAAGATTTGTTTATGTATCCATTCCTTAAAATCTTCTTTAAAAGTGAAAGCTTTGGGGCAGAGCCAAGATGGCGGAGTAGAAACAGCTCATCCAAGCCACTCTGCCCCAACATTCACCCCAAACGAAGTAAAAGGGGACTCTGAACAACTTCTGGAGACCCAGCACCCACAGAACGACACAGAGAAGGTAAACTCCCGCTGAGGACAGCCCAGCAGCCCTGCAGGAAGGACCAGCACAGTGGTCTGGGACCTGGCAGCATGCAGCGCGCAGAGCGCAGGAGCCGAGACAAGCCGAGCCGAGGTCCACATGAGCCGAGGTTTTAGCCCCAGGGTGGCAGGGCCAGCAGTCAGCTGGAGGAACCCCAGAACACCAGGAGCTGTGGGGACTCCAGAATTATCAACATAGACTTGCCTGGGACAAAGTAAGAGGTTAGTGTCCTATGGACTTTGGGACTGGTATTAGGGAATGTGTCGGCTCCCTCCCCTGGGGGCTAGAAGCCACTGAGGACAAACGCCATTTTGTAGTTTTCAGAGGCAGCTCCCGCTCCCAGCCTGCAAATTTTTAGGGAGATCCAGCGATCAGTCTTGGGGGGTAATCGCTCTTGCTTTAACCTTCCTGGATCTGGATTGTGATCTAGGGAGGAAGTCGTGGGTGGGTTTTCAGCTTGCCAGAAACGGAAGTTGCCCCCCACACGTTCGGGACGAAAATTCCTCTATCTGGCCTTAAAGCCATAGTGTGGCAACAAGCCCAAAAGTCAAGTAATTAAGTGGCAACATGCCAAGGCAAAGGAAACAGAAAAATGCAACCCTAGACTCCTATTTTGGGGGCATAGAGCAGGAAAAGGACTGTGAGGTCAGAAGTCCTGCTCCAAAAGCCCCAGGGAAACCATGAGCGGGTTGCAGGCCATAGAGGACCTTAAGAAGGACTTTAAAAATCAAATAAGAGAAGTGGAGGAAAAATTAGAAAGAGAAATGAGAAGGATGTAGGAAAAGTATGAAATGAGGGTCAACAGCCTGACTGAGGAAAACAACACCTTAAAAAATAGACTAGCTCAAATGGCAAAGGAGGCCCAAAAGGGCAATGAGGAGAAGAATGCCTTAAAAAGTCGAATTTGGGGGCGGAGCCAAGATGGCGGAGTAGAAACAGCTCATCCAAGCCTCTCTGCCCCCAGATTCTCCACAAACTATGTAAAAAAGGACTCTGAAAAACTTCTGGAGCCCCAGCACCCACAGAACGACACAGAGAAGCTAACCTCCCGCTGAGGACAGCCCAGCACCCTGCAGGAAGGAACAGCACAGCGGTCTGGGAGCCGGCAGCGCGCAGAGCCCAGAGCGCAGAGCGCAGGACCTGAGCCAAGCTGAGCCCAGGTCCACGTGAGCCGAGGTTTTAGCCCCAGGGCGGCAGGGCCAGCAGCCGGCTGGAGGAACCCCAGAACACCAGGAACTGTGGCGACCCCAGAATTATCAACATAGACTTGCCTAGGACAAAGTAAGTGGTTAGTGTCCTATGGACTTTGGGACCTGTATTTGGGGAATGCGTCAGCTCCCTCCCCTGGGGGCTAGAAGCCGCTGAGGACAAACGCCATTTTGTAATTTTCAGAGGCAGCTCCCGCTCCCAGCCTGCAAATTTGTAGGGAGATCCAGCGATCAGTCTTGGGGGGTAATCGCTCTTGCTTTAACCTCCCTGGATCTGGATTGTGATCTAGGGTGGAAGTGGTGGGTGGGTTTATAGCTTGCCAGAAACGGAAGTTGCCCCCACACGTTCGGGACGAAAATTCCTCTATCTGGCCTTAAAGCCATAGTGTGGCAACAAGCCCAAACGTCAAGCAATTAAGGGGCAACATGCCAAGGCAAAGGAAACAGAAAAATGCAACCCTAGACTCCTATTTTGGGGGCATAGAGCGGGAAAAGGACTGTGAGGTCAGAAGTCCTGCTCCAAAAGCCCCAGGGGAAAACATGAGTGGGTTGCAGGCCATAGAGGACCTTAAGGAGGACTTTAAAAATCAAATAAGAGAAGGGGAGGAAAAATTAGAAAGAGAAATGAGAAGGATGCAGGAAAAGTATGAAATGAGGTCAACAGCCTGACTGAGGAAAACAACACCTTAAAAAATAGACTAGCTCAAATGGCAAAGGAGGCCCAAAAGGGCAATGAGGAGAAGAATGCCTTAAAAAGTCGAATTTGCCAGATGGAAAAAGAATCTCAAAAGCTCACTGAGGAGATTCATTCCTTCAGAGTTAGACTGGAGCAAATGGAAGCTAGTGACTATGAGAAATCAAGATGCTGTTAAACAGATCCAAACAAATGAAAGAATAGAAGGCAATGTGAAATATCTCATGGGAAAAACCACTGACCTGGAAAATAGATCCAGGAGAGACAATTTAAAATTATTGGACTACCTGAAAGCCATGATCAAGGAAAGAACCTAGAAATCACCCTTCAAGAAATTCTCAAGGAAAATTGCCCCGATGTTTTAGATCCAGAGGGCAAAATAGAGGTTGAAAGAATCCACAGATCACCTCCTGAAAAAGATCCCAAAAAGAAAACTCCCAGGAATATTATAGCCAGGTTCCAGAATCCCAAGATCAAGGAGAAAATACTCCAAGCAGCCAGGAAGAAAAAATTTCAATATTGTGGAAACACAATCCGAATAGCCCAGGACCTGGCGGCTTCTACACTGAGGGATCGAAGGGCATGGAATATGATATTCCAGAGGGCAAAAGAACTGGGAATGAACCTAAGGGTCACCTACCCAGCAAAACTGAGTATTTTGTTTCAGGGGAAAATATGGTCATTCAGTGGAATAGAGACTTTCAAGCATTCTTGAGGAAAAAACCAGAGTTGAATAGAAAATTTGACATCCAGACACAAGAAGCAAGAGATGCCTGAGAAGGTAATCAGGGAAAAGAAATCAAAAGGAACTTATCAAAGCTGAACTATTTACATTCCTATATGGAAAAGCAATAACTGTGACTGATGATATCTTTCTCACTATGAAAATAATGGAAGAAGGGGGTGTGGTCATATGAATACATATGTGAATGTGTGTGTATATGGTTACAGTTATATATGGATAGAGGGCATAGGCTGATTTTGTTGGGAAGGGAGAGTACTCAAGGGATGAAATTATGAGGTGAGAGAGGAAAGTGGCAAGAGGAGATGGGGAGAGACATGGTAGGGTAAACTATCTCATGTAGGGGAAGTGGGTGCAAAGGAGGGGGAGAATAAGGAAGGCTAAAAAGGCAAAACCACATTCACATTGAATTTGGTTCAGGGAGAAAATGACATACATACTAAATGGGATATCTCAACCTGCAGCAGGATAGGGGAAGGGGGATGAGAGGAGGGATGATGGATGGGAGGGCATCCTTGGGGTGAGGGGAGGTTGGAAGTACCCACTATAGAAGAGGGACAGGATCATGTAGGGAATGGACCAGGTGGGGGGTGGGATGAGTGGGAGGGAATTATAAGCAGCCTTGTACAATATATCTACCATGATAATGTTTTGCATAGCTAGACATGTACAACATATACTGAATTACTTATATCCCAAGAAGGAATGGGTGACAAGGGAGGAAGGAAATGGATCTGAAATTCGAGGTCGTAACATTAAATGTTTCAAATATATATATATAAATACTATTATTAATACTCTTTTGCCTATAATTGGGAGATAAGATGTGCAGGCATTGGGACACAAAGATTCATCTTCCTCTAATGGAAAAGTCGATGGGGGTATGAGAGAAGGTATGGGAGAGAGCCGATTGGAGGAAGCGATATCTTGTGGGACTGCTATTCTGGGAGGTTGGGTAGGGGAATAATGGGGGGAAAATGATTGTAACTCAAAACCTGGCAGAAATGAATGATGTAAAACAGAAGCTAATAAAGTATTTGTTTAAAAAAAAAAAAGTCGAATTTGCCAGATGGAAAAAGAATCTCAGAAGTTCACTGAGGAGATTCATTCCTTCACAGTTAGACTGGAGCAAATGGAAGCTAATGACTTTATGAGAAATCAAGATGCTGTTAAGCAGATCCAAACAAATGAAAGATTAGAAGGCAATGTGAAATATCTCAGGGGAAAAACCACTGACCTGGAAAATAGATCCAGGAGAGACAATTTAAAAATTATTGGACTACCTGAAAGCCATGATCAAAGAAAGAACCTAGAAACCACCCTTCAAGAAATTCTCAAGGAAAACTGCCCTGATGTTTTAGATCCAGAGGGCAAAATAGAGGTTAAAAGAATCCACTGATCACCTCCTGAAAAAGACCACAAAAAGAAAACTCCCAGGAATATTATAGCCAGGTTCCAGAATCCCAGATCAAGGAGAAAATACTTCAAGCAGCCAGGAAGAAACAATTTCAATATTGTGGAAACACAATCAGAATAGCTCAGGACCTGGCAGCTTCTACACTGAGGGATCGAAGGGCATGGAACATGATATTCCAGAGGGCAAAAGAACTGGGAATGAACCCACAGGTCGCCTACCCAGCAAAACTGAGTATTTTGTTTCAGGGGAAAATATGGTCATTCAATGGAATAGAGGACTTTCAAGCATTCTTGAGGAAAAAACCAGAATTGAATAGAAAATTTGACACCCAGACACAAGAAGGAAGAGATGCCTGAGAAGGTAATCAGGGAAAAGAAATCAAAAGGAACTTATCAAAGTTGAACTATATACATTCCTATATGGAAAAGCAATAACTGGGACTGATGATATCTTTCTCACTATGAAAATAATGGAAGAAGGGGGTGTGGTCATATGAATACATATGTGAATGTGTGTGTATAATGTTACAGTTATATATGGATAGAGGGCATAGGTTGAATTTGTTGGGAAGGGAGAATACTCAAAGGATGAGATTATGAGGTGAGAGAGGAAAGTGGCAAGAGGAGATGGGGAGAGACAGGGTAGGGTAAACTATCCCATGTAGAAGAAGCAAGGGGAAGTGGTTGCAAAGGAGGGGGAGAATAAGGAAGGCTAAAAAGGCAAAACCACATTCACATTGAATTTGGTTCAAGGAGAAAATGACATACATACTAAATGGGATATCTCAACCTGCAGCAGGATAGGGGGAAGGGGGATGAGAGGAGGGATGATAGATGGGAGGGCATCCTTGGGGGGAGGGGAGGTTGGAAGTACCCACTATAGAAGAGGGACAGGATCAAGTAGGGAATGGACCAGGTTGGGGGGGGGATGAGTGGGAGGAATTATAAGCAGCCTTGTACAATATATCTACTATGGTAATGTTTTGCATAGCTAGACATGTACAACATATACTGAATTACTTATCTTCCCAGAGGGAATGGGTGACAAGGGAGGAAGGGACTGGATCTGAAATTAGAGGTCTTAAAATTAAATGTTTCAAATATATATAAATACTATTATTAATACTCTTGCTTGTAATAGGGAGATAAGATGTGCAGGCATTGGGACACAAAGACTCACCTTCCTCTAATGGAAAAGTTGATGGGGGTATGGGAAAAGGTATGGGAGAGAGCAGATTGGAGGAAGCGATATCTTGTGGGACTACTATTCTGGGAGGTTGGGTAGGGGAATAATGGGGGAAAATGATTGTAACTCAAAATCTGGCGGAAATGAATGATGTAAAACAGAAGTTAATAAAGCATTTGTTTAAAAAAAAATTAAAAAAAAGAAAAAGTGAAAGCTTTGAATTCTCCAGAATAAATGACTTGGGAGTGGCACCTACTCCTTTATCTTCCTTACTAGAGAATCCAAAAAACCTCACATTTCTTATCAGATTTTAGAAAATATCCCAATTTCCCTAAATGCAAAATTGTAAAATAAATTCTGACTTATCTTCAGCATCAAATTAGGAGTAACACTTTTTTTACTTTTCAGAAGAATTTAATTGATTTAAAGTTGAGTTCTGATACTCAAATTTTTTTTCCCTCTAATAAGTGAGGCAGGAAATCCTTAAATGCTTGTTTGTATGCCTCTTTGATCAGAGGGGAAAAAAATCCTTTATTATTTCTTATCACCTCCTCACTCCACTTGGCCAGAGTGGAATGAAGAGGAGGAGATTTTCAAACTTTTAAAGATCTCAAAACTTCTGTTCACACTTTTTAATGCAAATAGTTTATGCCTGACACTTTTTCCCTGTTTTCTATGACTTAATATTACCATCATATAATCTATAAAATCACATGCTTTTTCCCTCTCTTTCTTGCTCCTGCTGCCCATGGAAGAATGGAAAGGAAAAGAGATAACAGCATTCCAGCAGACAGTTGCATATTAAACCTTACAGGGTATCAAATTAATCACTCATTTTCTTTCACACAGAGACACAAAAACAAAACAGACTGAGAAAATGACAGGAAGAGTACATTCAGAAACTGTTAAAGATTATTTGCAGAAGTCAGACAATATACTTGGTCCTAGGTAAAACTTACTTGATCTTTTTCTTTTTATCTGTTTCCAACAGAGAAAATAGTATCACAGTGAAAGGTTCAAGTCACCCCTGGTACTTTCATTTCTGATGTTAAACATATCATTAATATATCCCATAGAAAAAAGGCAAAAATGGGGAAATGCTGGGGTCCCTCCTCCATAAGCCTCTTATTTCTCTGTCTCCCTGCAGTATCCCCTATTAGCAAATCTATTATCCCCTTCTGCTCTACACATTCCAAGAATTCTTGTAGATGACTAGTAATGATAAATAATCTTCCTTCTTTTATTATTCTTTTTAAAAGTCTTAGATAACTTTCTTGGTCTCTATTTCCATTTTGTACCTGTCCCATTTTCTCAGGAATGCTTTTTTTTTTTCCAAGACCAAGCTAATCTTTGATTGTTTGTATTTTCTACTAATCCCTATCACATGCTCACATTAGCCTGGTGAATTGCCCTCTGTAGATTTTTAACTTAGAGAAAATCCTACTTTCACCTCCAACCTTTAATCATGTTCTCTGGAGTTACAGGAGGCCACTCATCTACCTGTATTTTTCTAAAGTACCTTTTTGTGGCAAAATTCATGCCTGCATCAAAATAGGCACAGAAAAAACCAAGAAGTGCAGAATGATGGACATGAGCCAGGTGGGATCTGTCAAAGCAGTTCCATTTTATTGATCAGAGGGCAGGGTTTATATAATGAATGTAAAGCAATTATCTCTTAGGTTCCCATTAGAAAATGTTTAATGTCCTTATTTACTTATGCACATCTGTATGTTTTAATATCCTTGTTCACTTACATAAATCCATATGTTTTAATGTCTTTGTTTCCTTGCATGCATCTATGTCTGGGTCAACTTCTTGGTTATCACATCCTAAACTCCTGAAAGTCAGGAAGAGATTATGAGCCAATCTTAAGACATAATATAGCCTTCACAGGGAGATGACTTGGGAGAAATCCTGGACCAGAGTATTCCCATGTATGGACCGGATTAGAGACTGGCCCTCAACATTGGGGGAATAATTGTACTGTTAGACCCAGCTCCACTCTGCCCTTCCCCCATTGATTTGTCACTTTGCCCTTCCAGAATATAGGGCACAAATTCACTCACCCTTTCCTTGATTTGTAAAGCAGGCCTTTATATAAATGAGGCCTTTATCAGAGACACTTATTGCAAAAATTTTCCTCAGTTTTGTGTTATTCTTATAGTTTGTTTACATTGGTTTTGTTGGTGCAAAACCTTTTTTTAATTTTATGTAATCAAAATGATCTATTTTAGATTCTGTAATGCTCTGTAAATCTTCTTTGGTCCTAATTTCTGCCCTTATCCATAAATCTGACAAATATTACATACTCTGTTCATTTGCACCTGGTATCATCTTTTATGTGCAAATCACGTACCTGTTCTGGCCTTATCTTGTTATACAGTATGAGATCTTGGTCTCTATATAGTTTTTGTCATATTGGTTTTCAGTTTTTCGGCAGTTTTTTCAAATAATGAGTTTTTGTTTTAAAAGCTTAGATCTTCAGGTTTATCATATACTAGACTACTATGGGCATTTACTACCATGCAAATTGAAATTAATCTATTCCATGAATTCCCTACTCTATGTCTTAGTCAGTATGAAAATGTTTGGATAATTACCACTTTATAATACAGTTTAACATCTGGTACAAGTAGATTATTTTCTTTCACATTTTTCTTCTTTGCTTTCCTTAATACCCCTGAATTTTTATTCTTCCATATGAATTTTGCTATATTTTTAGCTCTATAAAATAATTTTTGGTAGCTTAATTGGTATCACATTGAATAGATTAATTTAGGTAGAATTTTTCATTTTTTATTGACTTGGCCTACTTGAGAAGAATTAATATTTTTCAAATTCTTTAGATATGACTTTATTTGTTTGAAAACTCTTTTATAGTTGTGTTCATATACTTTCTGGGTTTGTCTTGTCAGGTAGACTCCCAAATATTTTATATTGTCTACAGTTATTTTAAATGGAAATTCTCTATCTCTTCCTGCTGGACATTGTTAGTAATATATAGAAATTCTGATGATTTTTATCGGTTTGTTTTATATCCTTCAACTTTGCTAAGTTTGTTAATTGTTTCAATTATTTTTTTAGTTGATTCTCTAAGAATCTTTAGGTATACCATTATATCATCTGCAAATAGTAATAGTTTTATTTCCTCGATGCTTAATTTAATTCATTCAGTTTATTTTGTTCTCTTATTGCTGAAGCTAACAATTCTAATACAATATTAAATGATAGTGGTAATAAGGTATGCTTACTTCACCGCTGATCTCATTGGGAAGGCTTCTGGCTTATCTCCATTACATAAAATGCTTGCTGATGGTTTTAGATAGGTAATACTTATCATTTTAAGATAAGCTTCATTTATTCCTATATTCTATACCATTTTCAAAAAAAGTGTCCTGTATTTTGTCACAGGCTTTTTCTGCATCTATTGAGATAATTGTATGTTTTTTTTTTACTTTTGTTATTAATATGGCGAATTATGCTATTTTATTCCTAATAATGAGCCAGCTCTGCATTCCTTGTACATACCCCCTCTGATCACAGTGTATAATCCTTCTGATAAATTGCTACATTATCTTTGCTAGTATTTTATTTAAATTTTTAGCATCAATATTCATTAGAGAATTTGGTCTATAAATTTTTTTCTCTGTTTTTATCTTCCTGATTTGTGTATCTGCACCATATATGTGCTGTGAAAGGAATTTGGTAGGACAATTTCTTTGCCTATTTTTCTAAATAATTTATAGAGTATTGAGATTATTGTTTCTTCAATGTTTGGTGAATCCATCTGCTCCTCAGTATTATTTTTTCTCCTAGGAAGTTCATTAATGACTTGTTAAATATTTTTCTAAAATTGGATTAAATCTTTAATTTTTCTTCTGCTAATTTGGATTATTCACATTTTCGTAAATATTCACCCATTTAATATAGTCACATTTATTGGCATATAATTGGGCAAAATAACTCTTAACAATTGGCTTAATTATCCTCTTTTCTAGTGGTGTATTCATCCTTTTTATTTTTGATTCCAGAAATTTGTCTTTCTTTTTTTTTTCAATCAAATTAACCAATGGTTTAGATATCTTATCAGTTTTTTTTTTCCCCTAAAACAAGCTTTCTTTGCTGCTGCTTATTTTCTGTATTCTCAAATTCCCTCTGTTATTGTCCCTTCCATTTCTCTATTGGCTTCTTCAGCAGACTTTTGACTAAATGTTTCTCTTCCTTATCATCTAATCTATCTTTCTGTTATTTTTTTCTGTGTTGTCTTCTGTATCACCCTGGCCTTCTTCCCTTCTCCTGGAATGCTGCTCAGAAGGCCCATGGATTTTTCACTTCGCTTCATTAGATAAGGTATGCTTAACAGATCATTATTGTTACCACCTGATCTTGGAAATTCCAAATCTCAGATTCACAAAACTTTAAAAGTTGTGAAATGCTGTAATGTTTTATTAAAATTGCATGTTACAAGGTATTTCAATGCTTCTTTAGTTACTCCCATTCCAAGGGAGATTCTATTCTTTTTCATATTATTATTATTTTTTTACAATTCATTTTTATAAAATTTAAGTTCTAGATTTTTCTCTGTTTCTCTATTCCCTCCCCCCTCCTCAAGATAGAAAGCAATCTGATATAGGTTATACATGTACAATCATGGTAAACACATTTCCACATTAGTCATGTTGTGAAAGAAGACAGACCAAAAGGAAGGAACTGAAAGAAAGAAAAAAATCATGAAAAGAGTATGCTTCTCTCTGCATTCAGACTCCATATTTTTTTTTTCTCTTGATGTGGTTAGCATTTTCTTTTGGAATTGTCTTGAGTCATTGTAATGCTGAGAAGAGTTAAGTCTATCATAGTTAATTAATGCACAGTATTATTGTTACTGTGTACAGTATTCTCATTGTGTTCATTTCATCAACTTCAATTCATGCAAGTCTTTCCAGATTTTTCTGCAGTCTCCCTGCTCACCATGTCTTATGGGACAATTGTATTCTATTACATTCATGTAACACAACCTGTTCAGCCATTCTCCCATTAATGGGAACCTCCTCAATTTCCAATATTTTACCACCACAAAAGTAACAGTTATCAATATTTTTGCACTTGTAGTCCCCTGTCTCCTTTTTTTATGATCTCTTTGGGATACAGACCTAGTAGTTATATCTCTATACCAAACCATAGTTTGGTTGCCCTTTGGTCATAGTTCCAAATTATTCTTCAGAAAAGTTGAGTCAATTGACAACTCCACCAACAATACTTTCCAATTCCAATTTTCCCACCTCTTCTCCAAAATTTGTCATTTTCCTTCCTTGTCATATGAATCCATTGGATAGGTGTGAAGTGATACCTCAGAGTTGTTTGAATCTGCATTTGAGAGATTCTTTTAAAATATACATTAACATAACATTTTCAAAAGTAGCTATTTTAAATGCCCTAAGTGCTATATATTAAATATATGCTGATGATAGCTTTAGAAAAAGCAATATTATTGAAACAAATTCTTAAGAGAGACAGAGAAGGGAGAGATGAGCTCCACAGACCCATATTTATTATTATTATTATTGTCAACATCCTCATCAACAATGAGAATAATCATAATAACTGTCGTGTATATAGAGCTTAAAGATTTATAAAGTGCTTTACATGCATTTTTCATTTCAGCCTTATAGAAAATGAGTTAAGTACTATAGATATTATTATACCCATTTTAAAGATGAAGTAACTAAATCTTAAAAAGGCTAAATACCTTGCCAAAATTGAATTTAAATCTAGGTCTTTCTTACTTCAAGTCCTGTATGCTGTCTACTCTCATGCTGGCACTTCCTCTTCATTTATGCACAGATATCCCCTATAGACCAAAACATAGGTATTAGAAGAAAAGATGCTATTGATTATGATAGGAGCATAAGTTCAAAAAAGTTTTTAAAAATGCAATTATTTCATTTCAAGCATTTTCTTGGTCTGAAGGGTAAGAATAATCTTTTTTTTTCACCTCATTGACTCAATTTGTTTCACTGAAATGACCAATTTGACTGTTTTGCTTCCTGTGGATACAGAGAGATTTTTTCATACAGGTTATCAAAATCTGGCAGGGTAATTGAGGGCCATAAAATCAAGTTTGTTTGCTCTGTTTTCTAAAATTACCAAAGTATTTTGTCCTTATCAGTTGGTGTGTTCTAGTTGCATTTGCAAAGATAAAAATAGCTATGTCAGACACAACAACTGTCAAACTTGATGTCTCAGGGCTTCATGTACAATAAAGACAGATGTAGATGCTAAATCATATGTACTCTTCTCTGCCTCCTCCTCAAGAAAGCAACCCATCAGTTGAGTTTGTAGATTCGTGTTTTGCATCTGTATTTTGATACTGAGAAGAAAAAGTGATGTACAAACTACAGGGAGTATGTAATAGGACAGTAAGAGCACCTGTCTAAATCTGAACTCTCAGACACATCAGAAGGGAAAACATGCGCTCTTATTGACAGAACACCCTTTGAAGATATGGAGAGAAGTTTTGATTGCACTAGGATGCCATTGTTATCAACCTAGCTGTATCTGCAAGGATTTCTAATGGACCTTTTGAACTCCCCTTGCAAGATATTACAGTTCTACTGCTGTCCCCACCCACCTTTACACACACATACAAACACATACACACACACACCCTCTTTTGTCTTCTAGTGAAACAATACAATATTCTTTTAAGAGGGGAAGGCAAGGCAAATTGGATTGTGACTTGCCCAAGGTCACCCAGCTAGTTAATTGTCAAGTGCCTGACCCCAGATTTGATCTCAGGTCATCCTGCTTCAGGACCCATGCTCTATTCACTGCACCACTTAGCTGCCCCCAAAATATAATATTTATGAAAATGTCTTTTTCAGACATGGAGATAGTCAATTTGATTGACTATCATCTTTTCTGGTGAGCTGAGAGTCTCAAAGAAGTTACACACAACATATTCAAAGACCAGAAGAAGTTCATCAGTGCATGATGTAAAGGGCACCTAGTATTTTCTTTCATACATACTTCTATCATATTTCAGTGCAATTAAAAGAATCACAAATTTAAAAGACAAATTTACTACAGTTACTCACAGAATAGTTTGTGTGTTTACCTCTGAACATGGGATTTCTTTTTTTTACTAAAATTGCATATATGTTTGGTTAGAATAGTTGGAGGATTTTGGTTCTGAATACAAAGGTCCAATGATGTGGACCAAAAAGAAGTCTGATTCATTCTGTGACTTTATTGACTTCTCTAATCTGCCAACAGTCTTCAGGAAAGAGAAAATTGCTTTTATATTCCCCATCCTGGCAACTTCTTATGAATAGAAACTTGAATCTGTCCATTTCTAAGCTAGTTCATGTACTGTGGGGAAAAAATCATTCAACAGATGAGGCTAGACAATTTAACTTTCATTGGTGAATACTCTCAAAGGACTCAAGTTCCCTACTTCAAGACTACTGTATAATTTAATCATGTAGTGACTTTACTAAGATAGCAGCTATAAATTAAAAAGCAGAACCCAACTTGCACTGGTGAAGGGAGTTTCCTCATTGGGAGTATAACTGCTGATATAATTACATTTGGTCAAGACCAAAAGATACCATCAGAGAAAGAACTTTGGAGTCTGAATGCAGGAGGAAGCATAATATTTGTTCTCCTTTTCTTCTGTTGTTTTGTTTTGTTTCTTCTTTCTCATGGCTCCTCCTATTAGTTCTAATTCTTCTTTCCATCATAATTAATGTGAAAATGTTTTAATATGAATGTATAAATAAAACATATCAGATGGGGAGAAAATTTAAAACTCAAAATCTTATGGAAGTGAATGTGGAAAAATAAAATTAATTATAAAAAATAAAATCACATAAGGGGTTCATACCTAGGTAATTTATGTTTCTCTGGATTAGTAAACATTGTGTTACTGTGTTCTATTATTCCAGATTCTCCCTTATTTAGTTTGTTCCTTGATCTATCTATTTGTATCAAATGCCAGATGGTTCTGATGACTGCTTTTTCTGGTATATTTTGAGTTCTGGAGGTGCTATTCCCCACTATTCCTTGATATTCCTCTTGGTGTTCTGGATCTTTTGTCTCTCCAGATGAATTTTATTATTTTGTTAAATTCTATAATTTTTCCCTTTGGTAATTTGATTGGTATAGCACTTAAACTTTAATATAAAAAAAGAAAGCATCATGTTTAAAGAATCTGAAGACAGGTCTTTAAAAGGCTATTGCAGGGGTGGAGCCAAGATGGCAGAGTAGAAACAGCACTTCCAAGGTGCTCTGCCCCACACCACTTCCAAACAATGTAAAAGGGGACTCTGAACAACTTCTGGAGCCCCAGCACCCACAGAACGACACAGAGAAGCTAACTTCCTTCTGAGGACAGCCCAGCAGCCTTGCAGGGAGCGGCCAGCGCAGCACTCTGTGAGCGGGCAACACAGTGCATTGGGAACCAACAGCACAGCTCTGGGAGCCGAGCCCATGCCCACCTGAGCCGCAGTTTTAGCCCCAGGGCAGCCGGTCCAGCAGCCATATGGAGGGACCCCAGAACACTAGCAGCTGTGGCGATTCCAGAATTATCAGCACAGATATGCCTAGGACAAAGTGAGAGGTTTGTGCCCTATGGACTTTGGGACCAGTATTTGGGGGATGCATCAGCTTCCTACCCTGGGGGTGAAAAGTTGCTGAGGAAATATCAGTGGCAGCTCCAACTCCTGGTGTGTGAACTGTACAGATATCCAGCATTCAGTCTGGAGGTTAATTGCTCTTGCTTTAACCTGCTTGGATCTGAATTGTGGTCTGGGGGGAAGGTCTGGGGTGGGTATCCAATTTGCCAGAATGGGTGGAGGCTTTACAGAGGCCACCCAACATCCGGAAGTTGTGAAGACCCCACATTTGGGATGGAAGCTCTCCTGTCTGGTGGCAGAGTCCTACTGTGGGAACAACCCTAAAAGTTGAGTAATTAAGTGGCAATATGCCTAGGCAAAGGAAACAAAATAAACAGAAAAATGCAACTTTAGATTCCTATTTTGGGGGCAAAGAGGACCAAAGCATGGAACAAGAGGAGGGCTGTGAAGTCAGAACACCTGCACCAAAAGCCCCAAATAAAAATACAATCTGGCTACAAGATATAGAGGACCTTAAGAAGCAGATAAGAGAAGTGGGCGGGGGGGGAAATTGGGAAGAGAAATGAGAAAGATGCAAGAAAAGTATGAAATGACAGTCAATAGCCTGACTGAGGAAAATAACCTTAAAAATAGACTAACTCAAATGGCAAAAGAGGCTCAGAAAGGCAATGAGCAGAAGAATACCTTAAAAAGCCAAATTTGCCAGATGGAAAAAGAATCTCAAAACCTCAATGAGAAGAATCATTCCTTCAGGATTAGACTGGAGCAAATGGAAGCTAATGACTTTATGAGAAATCAAGATGCTGGTAAACAGATTCCAAACAAATGAAAGAATAGAAGGCAATGTGAAATATCTCATGGGAAAAACCACTGACCTGGAAAATAGATCCAGGAGAGATAATTTAAAAATTTTTGTACTACCTGAAAGTCATGATCAAAGAAAGAACCTAGAAATCATACTTCAAGAAATTCTCAAGGAAAATTGCCCTGATGTTTTAAACCCAGAGGGGGAAATAGAGGTTGAAAGAATCCACTAATCACCTCCTGTAAAGGATCCCAAAAAAGAAAACTCCCAGGAATTTCATAGCCAGCTTCCAGAACTCCCAGATCAAGGAGAAAATAATAGAAGCAGCCAGGAAGAAACAATTCCAATATTGTGGAAACACAATCAGAATAGCACAGGACCTAGCAGCTTCAACACTGAGGGATCGAAGGGCATGGGATATGATATTCCAGAGGGCAAAAGAGCTTCGATTGAAGCCAAGGGTCACCTACCCAGCAAAACTGAGTATTTTGTTTCAGGGGAAAATATGGTCATTCAGTGGAATAGAGGACTTTCAAGCATTATTGAGGAAAAAACCAGAGTTGAATAGAAAATTTGACATCCAGACACAAGAAGCAAGAGATGCCTGAGAAGGTAATCAGGGAAAAGAAATTAAAATGAACTTATCCAAGCTGAACTATTTACATTCCTATACGAAAAAACAGTAACTATGACTGATGAAATCTTGCTCAGTATGAAAATAATGGAAGAAGGGTGTATGGTCATATGAATAATATGAATTGTGTATATATATGTGAATGTGTGTATATATGTGTTTACAGTTATACATGGATAGAGGGCACAGTTGAATCTGTTGGGAAGGGATGATACTTAAGGGGTGAAATTATGAGGTGAGAGAGGAAAGTCACATGAGGATATGGGGAGAGACAGGGTAGGGCAAACTATCTCATGTAGAAGAAGCAAGGGGAAGTGGCTGCAAAGGAGGGGATGAATAGGAAGGTAAAAAAAAATTCTCATTAAATTTCGTTCTGGGAGAGAATGACATAAATACTAAATGGGATATCTCAACCTGCAGCAGAATAGGGGAAAGGGGGATGAGAGGAGGGATGATGGGTGGGAGGGCATCATTGAGGGGAGGGGAGGTTGGAAGTACCCACTATAGAAGAAGGACAGGATCAAGTAGGGAATGGACCAGGTGGGGGGTGGGATGAATGGGAGGGAATTATAAGCTGCCTTGTACAATATATCTACTATGGTAATGTTTAGCATAGCTAGATATATGCAACATATACTGAATTACATATCTTCCCAGAGGGAATGGGTGAAAAGAGAGGAAGGAAATCGATCTGAAATTCTAGATTTTAAGACTAAATGTTTCAAATATATATAAATGCTATAATTAGTAATTTTTGCTTGTAATTGGGGATAAAATGTGCAGGCATTGGGACACAAAGGTTCACCTTCCTCTAATAGAAAAGTCGAAGGGGGTATGGAAGAAGATAGGGGAGAGAGCAGATTGGAAGAAGTGGTATCTTGTGGGATTGCTATTCTGGGAGGGTGGGTAGGGGAAAAACAAGGGTGAAAAATAATTGCAACTCAAAATCTGGTGGAAATGAATGATGTGAAACAGAAGTTAATAAAACATTTGTTTAATAATAAAAATATTTAACATTCAAACACAAGAAGCAAGAGATGCTTGAGAAGGTAATTAGGGAAAAGAAATCAAAAAGAACTTATCTAAGTTGAACTATTTACATTCTTACATGGAAAAACAATAACTGTGTCTGATGAAACCTTTCTCACTATGAAAATAATTGAAGAGGGGTATATGGAAATATGAATACATATGTGAACGTGTGTATATATGTTTACAGGTATACATGGATAGAGGGCACAGGTTGAATTTGGTGGGAAGGGATGATAGTTAAGGGGTTAAGTTGAGAGGTGAGAAAGGAAAGGGACAAGAGGAAATAGGGAGAGACAGCCTAGGGTAAACTATCTCATGCAGAAGAGGCAAGGGGAAGTAGTTGCAGGGGAGGGGAAGAACAGGAAGGCAAAAAGGCAAACCTTATTCTCATTGAATTTGGCTCAGGGAGAGAATCACATACATACTAAATGAGATATCTCACCCTGCAGGAGAGTAGGAGGAAGGGGGATGAAAGGGTGGATGATGGAAGGGAGGGCATCCTAGGGGGAGGGGAGGTTGGAAGTACCCACTTTCGAAGAGGGACAGTATCAAAGTAGGGAATGGACCAAGTGGGTGGTGGAATGGGTGGGAGGGAAATATAAGCACTCTTTTACAACATATCTACTATGGTAATGTTTTGCATGGCTATACATGTACATCACATACTGAATTGCTTATCTTCCCAGAGGGAGTGGGTGACATGTTAGGAAGGAAATGGATCTAAAATTTGAAGTCTTAAATTTAAATGTTTCAAATGTATATAAATACTATTATTAATAGTATTTTGTATGTAATTAGGAGATAAGATGTTCAGGTATTGGGGCTCAGAGCTTCACCTTTCCCTGATGGCAAATTTGAAGGGTTTATGGGAGAAGATATGGGAGAGAGCGGATTGGATGAGAGGATATCTAGTGGGACTGCTATTCTGGGGTGGTGGGTGGGGAAAAATGGGGAAAAATTGTATCTCAAAATCTGGTAGAAATGAATGATGTAAACCAGAAGTTAATAAAGCATTTGTTAAAAAAAAGAATCTGAAGACAAATGATAATGGATATATTAGATATATGGAGGGAGTAATATGTAAATTAGAATGTAAACCAATGCCTAAATAGAATTAAGCCACACAATATAAGAAATCCTATACTCTGTCAGAGTCACCCAATAAACATTTATTAAGTGACTATTTTGTGTCATGAACGGTGCAAATAGCTTAGGATACAGAGAAAGGCAAAAGACTGTCCCCGACCTTGAGGAACTCAATCTAATGAAAGATTTAACATGAAATAAAATGTAAACAAACCATAGACAGTTTAAATAGAAAATACACATTGGAGGGAAAGCATTAGACTTAAGAGGTATGGAAAACATTTCCTATAGGAGGAATTTTAGCATTGTCAGAGCAATGTTCCAACCAATTCAATGCCTTTGACACTCTCTTCAACTTGTGCTCTGCTCTGAAGCATTACAAAGTTTTTAGAATGGCCTTTACATGCCATTAAAATTTTATGCATATTAATGTCATATGATTTAATTTCTGACTAATTCTTTAAGAACCAAACACTTAGCTAAAAAAGTGAAACATGCAAGCAATCATATGTCTATTTGGAGCCATGAGGTTTACCAGATTGTGTTGTTTTTAATCTAATTGTCAGAAACGCGGAATTCTGGTCCCAGCTCTGTGATACAATTGCCATGTAGCCTAGATTACAGCCCTCAACTTTTATTCACATTGAATTCATATATCAATCAAATCAGTAAGTATTCATCTATGTGCTTTCAATACAAATTCAAAAAAAAAACAAAATAATCAGCATTCACAAAGGGCTCACATTTGATTGGGGGAGACAACACACACATAGATATAGCACAAATATAAAGTGAATAAATATGTAGAATGCAGCTAATTCCAAGGGAAGTAGTTTAGGAAGATCATTAAAAGGCGAAATATGATGCTTGAGATGAGACTTAAAGAAAAGATATGACTTTTGAAATGGAGGTAAGGATGGGTTGCATTTCTGGTATGTGGAATGAACAGTGCAAAGACTGTGTAGATAGAAGATGAGTGAGAAACAGAGAAAAGGCCTGTTTGAATGGATCACAGAATGCAGGAGACAGAGAATGTCTAGTGAAGTTGTAAAGATAGTTGTGACCAAGGTTATAAAGGGCTTCAAAGGCCAAATATATGAGTTTATATTTACTCCTAATGACAATAAGAAGTTGATGGAATTGATTGAATATGGGAATCACAATGTTAGGAAGCTTTCACATTAATGTAATAAAAGATAATGGAGACCTAAACTATGGCAATGATTTAATGAGTAAGCAAAAGGGCTTGGGTTCAAGAGTTGTGGTGAGGGCAGAAACATCACTAGTTTTCACCTGACTGTAGATATGAGTAGGAGAGTGAAATGATAAGGATGATGCTAAAGTTATGAACCTGGAAGATTAGAATTATAATAAGTTTTTTTTTTTTTACAGAATTAAGGAAGTATAGAAGATCTGGAAGAAAGATAATGAGTTCAGTTTTGGAAATATTAAGTTTGAGATGTGTCTGGGACATCCAATTTGATGTAACAAATATGTAATTTGTGATATGGAACTAAAGTTCAGGAAAGAGACTGTTGAATAGGTGGAGTGTGTGTGTGTGTGTGTGTGTGTGTGTGTGCCTGTGTGTGTGTGTGAGTGTGCATGTGTGTGTGATGTACATAGTATGCTGTGTAAATCTCTGGGAGGTGATAAGACCATCAAGAAAGATATTGTACAGGAAGAAGAAAAAAAAAGGCACCTAGGACAAAACCTCAGGAAACATTCATAGTTAAGTTGTACAATATGGAAGATAAAAAAACAAGGTAGACTGAGAAAAAGTGTTCAGGTAGGAAGGAGAAATAACAGGAAAGCCCAGTTGGTCATAACAACATGAAGAGGAGAGAGTGTTTAGGAGGAGAGTAAATTCAACTGCACCAAACACAGCAGGGTAGCTATTTCTTTTTGAAATTCAAAGATAAAAGAAATTATACAATCACAGATCTGGAAAGAAGTCAGGAGGTCATCCAGGTCACTTTCTACTCAATCAATAAAATTATCTACATACTTACAGTATGACTTGAAGACCTCTAGTGAAAAGAAACTCACTATTTTCTGAAGCCCTCATTCTTAGGAAGATTTTCCTTACATCTATTGAAATCTGTCTCACTGAAATTTTTACCTGGCCCTCTGATGAAAGTTTGCCCAACTCCTTCATTTTTTCATGTGATAGTATATTGAGGTACAGAGAATTATTGTGTCAAATAATATTATTTGTATAATATTGACAGAGGTGGAACTAGAAGACATCCCCTAATGTTATTGATTCCAGTTTCTTTTCCCCCCACCTTTCCTTGCTTCCATATCTTCAGCTATATAATTATGATCCTGTATGTCTATTCTACTTTATTGGATCATGGAATTATTGTAAAATTGTTTAAAATAATATTCATGAAGAATCTTGAAAATTAGGAGGCACTGTATAAACGCGAGATACTATCATATGATTACTTATATAGAGAAAGCAACTGATTGCCAAAAATAAGTTATGTTGTTATTGTTTTTGGTGCTACTGTTGTAGTTTTCCCTTTATATAATCCCATGATACAACACAAAATTTTCTCTTTTTTTCTCCATTGCTTCCTTTAAATGATAGGACATATTTCAATCAAATAGTCCAATGGAATCCTTATTCCTTATTAATGATGGAAATTATGCTTCACTACTGGGAAAATTCATTATTTCACTAACAAAATTCTTGGAAAAGGCAATAATCACATTGTATTTTAACCTATAATAACATTGGTGTCTGTTTTTAACAATGGTGTGGTGTCTTAGATGATCATAATTTTTATGTAAAAAATTATTGTGGAAAACTAGCAGAAAACTGAGTGTCTTTAATTTCTTAGATTTGTTTCAACCTGGTTTTATTTCTAGTTAAATTATGTTGTCTGTTAATCTGCATCTGAAAAATATCTATCTTACATTAATATTCATACGGACTCTAGCAACATTGGTGGAAGATGTTATAGTGAAGTGAGTATTGTGTAAAATACATATTTTTCAGTCATAGAAAAATAAACTTAACCAATACCAGGCAGTTATTGAAACCTAGTTCCCAGGGAAATGGAAGTCTCCACATCCCTCATTCATTGTCACAGTTCAGTTAAATAGCCCCTCAGAGAAACATTTTGCAAGTAGAAGACAGACATCCCCCTCCCCAAACTGTACTGCACTATCAGCAATAACAATAGTACCATACACATAAATAATCAAAATGTCCATAATTGGCATAATAACATAGTACACTCTATTTTAAGAAACACTATCCCTCTAATACCATTGTGTTTCTCTCACATTTCAATGATAAAGAATTCAAAATAACCCCAAGATTCCATCTAACATTTTTATTTGAGGAGGTTGCAATTGGAACAGAAAAGGAATGAATCTAAGGGATGCTGGAGACAGAAGATTGAAGGGGAGAAAGTGATTGTGACTAAAGGAAACAATTCTAACATTACAGTGCATTACTATTCTCCTTGAAAAAACTTCAAATTCAGACTGTTTTATAACTTTGAGCACAGATGAAAAGAGTAATAGAGTTGCAAAGCAAAATATATTTCAGAAACAAATACAAGTACAATTTATTTTAGTGTATTTTAAAAAAGCTTCCATGGTTTAGTTTTTTCAATCATTTAATTAGGGTTAAGAAGATAATTCTTGATAATTCTTTATTCTCTCTCTCTCTCTCTCTCTCTCTCTCTCTCTCTCTCTCTCTCTCTCTCTCTCTCTCTCCCTCTCCCTCTCTCTCTCTCTCTATATATATATATATATATATATATATATATATATATATATATATGTATGTATGTATGTGTGTGTGCATAGACACACCATGAATCAGACATATTAATTGAACTTTGTGACAGAACTACTATGTACTTTTCTGGGTCCTGACTAAATAGATAGTAAAGAAATATAGAAAGGTTGTGACAAACACAGTCCTACAGAGAAAGAAAGTTTCTGAAAAGAGGAAAAAAGAAGAAAATGTAAGATCCTTCAAGTGGCAATAAGAAGTTCTCAAAGCAGCATTCAAACAAGTACTTAGAGGAAATTGGTAGAAATTATTATTCTCATGATGTCAGGTATCCCGAGAGTAGTCTCCTAATATTTTCTCATTACACAAGAAAGGCTGAACAATCGAAGGTCCAAAATCACCCTATGAATCAGACATGTATTTAGGAAAAGAAATGTATGCTTAACATGGTCAAGAAGGACCTTTGATTTTCCTCTCTAGAATTTTGTTTTTCTCTCCTCTAGAACTTACCATGTTCTATGTAGCATTTATAAATTGTATATGTCTTTCTGTATTAAGCTATAAATTTGTCAATAGCATAATAATAGTTCAAAATTTACATAAAACTTTACATATTGCAAAGCCTTTTCCTTACAACCCAAGTTTATCATTTACAGATTTGGGAGATGAGGTCAAGGAATTTTCTGGCTGTTATACAACTTACTTATAAATGTCAAAGTCAGCATGGGACTCAAGTTTTTTACTTCCAGCATTCTTTCTGCATTTCCCTATAGTGTCCATCATAGTGTCTTGAACTCAACAGAAAGCTGAATAAATATTTATTAAATTAATTTAGCCAAACAGTGTGCTACAGTGAAAAGAGTACTATAATGGACATTTGGGCAATTGGATTGAAATCCTAAATTTCCTACTTTCTCGCTATAGGAATTTTTCCAAATCACTGATTCTGTCTGGGTCTCAGTGATCTCACTTGTCAAATGAGATAAGTGAACTGGATGACATCTGACATTCCTTTCAACTGTTAAGTTTCATAAGTTTCTAAATGAATATACAAATGAATGTATGAATAAATAATATTATGGAAACAAAATGGGTTTTAATTAAGAAAAAAATCAATTGCTTCCTTTTAAGAGTGGTATTAACTTTTCAGACAAATGAAAAGGCTTTACATAAATACTGGCCTAGTTCCTCTAAGAATCTGAAATCATCAACCCTGAATAATTAAACTCTGGATTATCACCATTGTTTGCAGTCACTAAATGAAACTGATGGATGGTGATGCCTGTCCCAGCTATGCATTTCCCAAAGGACTTCGTTGAAACTATATTTCAAGTATAAAACAGCTCAGCTGGACTGAGGACACAAGAGTATAAACTATATTGACAAAGCTGGGGTCCACCTAATCTTTCCCTTTTCTTTCTCTAATTTGTCTCTATTCCTGGAAATCATTTAGGGAACCCAGAAGTGTTAGAGAATACAAAATGTCTGCCCAAGGTACCATTTATTAAATGTTAGCTTCAGTGCACTAAATGATACACTAGTGGCCTGAAAGAGTTAATGTTTTTCTGAGAAATGAGCAAGTTACTCCCTCCTGACTGTTATGATCAGGCCCATTATGTTTTATTTGAAGGTTTGCTTGTCTCTCTGTCTCCTAAAGAAAACTATCAGATTATCTTAGTGTGGTCTTTGGAATTTAATTCAGTTTAACTTTTCCTTTTCTTTACCAAAAAAACCTTTTTCCTCTACCAGTAGATAGGCCTTACTGTAAGACAAACTGGAATAACAAAGTCAAAATTAGCAAAAACCATGTTTTTGGAAATTCCATTTGAATTACAAAATGATTTTGCTGGTGAAAGACAGTGTAATTTGAGCAAAATATTTTAGTAGCTCTTTTTTGTAGTGGCAAAGAATTGGACATTGACGAGATACTCGTCAATGGGGAATGGCTAGACAAGTTGTGCTATATGAATGAAATGGAATACTGTTGTTCCAAAAGAAATGATGAGCAGGTGTATTTCAGAAAAAAAAACTTGGAAAGATTTCCATGAACTGATGCTAAGTTAAATGAGTAGAACCAGGAGAACATGGCACACAGTAACAGCAATGTTGTGTGATGACTAGCTTTGAAGGAATTGGCTCTTCTCAGCAATACAATAATTTAAAACAATTTCAAAAGGCTCATGATTGAAAATGCTATCAACATCCAGAGAAAAAACTGTGGAGTATGAATGCAGATTCAAGCATACTATTTTCTCTCCTTTTTCTCTTTCTCTTAGTTTTTCGCCTTTTGTCCTGATTCTTCTTTCACAAACTTACTAATGTGGAAATATGTTTAATATGATTGTACATTTATAGCCTAAATAAGATTTCATGTTTTCTTAGATAGAGAGGAAGGGAAGGGAAGGGGACAATTTAAAACTCGTAATCTTATAAATGTTGAAAACTAAAATAATTTTTTAAAATGACATTTTAAAGATGGTAGAGTAAAAGCATGAATTTGCTGGAGCTTCCAATCCAACCGCCTCCAATACCTGTAAAATGATTCTAAACAAATTTTAGTGCTACAGAACACATAAAGTGACAGAGAGAAACAAATCACCTGCTGAAGGGAAACTGGCAGGCCAACAAGAAGGTCTGTCACACCAGGCTGGGAATGGAGCCACAATAGATGAGCCACAAGGCCCAGACCAGTGGCCCAGACTTCAGGAGAGTGAATCCCTGGCAGCTGTGGCAGTTTCCATACTTCTCCACTCATAAAGCCCAAAGAGAAAGTAAAAGGTCGGTTGGGGAACTCTGCTGATTCTGGGTGAAAGAAGAGCACAGTCTTTCCCCTGCCCCTGGGGCATCAGAGATGGTGGTGGCTACAACTGCTTCTGCAGGCAACTTCTTCCAAAGCTTTAGGCCCAGAAATCATGGTGGGGCAGGAGGGGGGTGACTATCCAGAGGGTAATTGTAGGACTCTCTTTGCTGGTATTCTTTTGGCAGGATTCTCTTGCTTTGCTCTACTTGGATCTGGGTTACAGTCTTGGGTGGTGGGCCTGGGGTGAGGAGAGCTAGTGTGGCAGGTCTTATTGAAGTTGTGGAGAAGCAATCCTCCTCCCTGTTCTAAGGCAGGTGCTCAGAAGAAACCCTCACAACAGCTGCTCAAAATCCCAGAATTTTTGGACACAGCACTCTCCACTCTGAAAAAAAATGTTCTACCATGCAAAGAGCTCAAAAGTCAATTAACTGGCTGGCAAGATGAGAAAACAGAGGAAGCAAAATCAAACCATAGAATTGTTTTTGGAGACAAAGATGATCAAAGCATGGAACCAGAAGAAGACGACAGACTCAAAACTCCTGTATCAAAAGACTCAAAAAATATAAATGGGTCACAGGCCATGGAGGAACTCAAAAAGGATTTTGAAAATCAAGTAAAAGAAGTGAAGGAAAAATTGGAAGGAGAAATGAGAATGATGCAAGAAAACCATGAAAAAAAATGAGTCAACAACTTGACTGAAGAAAATAACAATTGAAAAATAAACTAACTCAAATGGCAATAGAGGCCCAAAAAGCCAATAAGGAACAGAATTCCTTAAAAAGCACAATTGGCCAGATGGAAAAGGAATTTCAAAAATTCTCTGAAGAAAACTATTCTTTCATAATTAGATTGGAGCAAATGGAAAATAATGACTTTATGAGAAATCAAGATACTATAAAACAAATCCAAATGAATGAAAAAATTAGAAGGCACTGTGAAATATCTCATTGGAAAAACCACTAACTTGTAAAATAGACCAAGGAGAGAACATTTAAAAATTTTTGGACTCCCTGAAAGCCATAATAAAAAAAAAAAAAACTTAGACATCATCTTTCAAGAATTATCAAGGAAAATTGCCCTGATATTCTAGAACCAGAGGGCAAAACAGGAATTAAATAATTCATCAATTTCCTTATGAAAAAGATCCCGAAGGGGGGGCGGAGCCAAGATGGCGGAGTAGAAACAGCTCATCCAAGCCACTCTGCCACCAGTTTCCCCCCTAACTATGTAAAAGGGGACTCTGAACAACTTCTGGAGCCCCAGCACCCACAGAAAGACACAGAGAAGCTAACCTCCCGCTGAGGACAGCCCAGCAGCCCTGCAGGAAGGACCAGTGCAGTGGTCTGGGACCTGGCAGCGTGCAGCGCGCAGAGAGCAGGAGCCAAGCCAAGCCCAGGTCCACATGAGCCGAGGTTTTAGCCCCAGGGCGGCAGGGCCAGCAGCCGGCTGGAGGAACCCCAGAACACCAGGAGCTGTGGAGACTCCAGAATTATCAACATAGACTTGCCTAGGACAAAGTAAGAGGTTAGGGTCCTATGGACTTTGGGTCCGGTATTTAGGGAATGCGTTGGCTCCCTCCCCTGGGGGCTAGAAGCCGCTGAAGACAAACGCCATTTTGTAGTTTTCAGAGGCAGCTCCCGCTCCCAGCCTGCAAATTTTTAGGGAGATCCAGCAATCAGTCTTGGGGGGGTAATCTCTCTAGCTTTAACCTCCCTGGATCTGGATTGTGATCTAGGGTGGAAGTTGTGGGTGGGTTTATAGCTTGCCAGAAACGGAAGTTGCCCCCCCACACACATGTTTGGGATGAAAATTCCTCTATCTGGCCTTAAAGCCATAGTGTGGCAACAAGCCCAAAAGTCAAGTAATTAAGCGGCAACATGCCAAGGCAAAGGAAACAGAAAAATGCAACCCTAGACTCCTATTTTGGTAGCATAGAGCAGGAAAAGTACTGTGAGGTCAGAAGTCCTGCTCCAAAAGCCCCAGGGGAAAACATGAGCGGGTTGCAGGCCATAGAGGACCTTAAGAAGGACTTTAAAAATCAAATAAGAGAAGTGGAGGAAAAATTGGTAAAAGAAATGAGAAGGATGCAGGAAAAGTATGAAATGAGGGTCAACAGCCTGACTGAGGAAAACAACACCTTAAAAAATAGACTAACTCAAATGGCAAAGGAGGCCCAAAAGGGCAATGAGGAGAAGAATGCCTTAAAAAGTCAAATTTGCCAGATGGAAAAAGAATCTCAAAAGTTCACTGAGGAGATTCACTCCTTCAGAGTTAGACTGGAGCAAATGGAAGCTAATGACTTTATGAGAAATCAAGATGCTGTTAAGCAGATCCAAACAAATGAAAGATTAGAAGGCAATGTGAAATATCTCAGGGGAAAAACCACTGACCTGGAAAATAGATCCAGGAGAGACAATTTAAAAATTATTGGACTACCTGAAAGCCATGATCAAAGAAAGAACCTAGAAATCACCCTTCAAGAAATTCTCAAGGAAAACTGCCCTGATGTTTTAGATCCAGAGGGCAAAATAGAGGTTGAAAGAATCCACAGATCACCTCCTGAAAAAGATCCCAAAAAGAAAACTCCCAGGAATATTATAGCCAGGTTCCAGAATCCCCAGATCAAGGAGAAAATACTCCAAGCAGCCAGGAAGAAACAATTTCAATATTGTGGAAACACAATCAGAATATCCCAGGACCTGGCAGCTTCTACACTGAGGGATTGAAGGGCATGGAATATGATATTCCAGAGGGCAAAAGAACTGGGAACAAACCCAAGGGTCACCTACCCAGCAAAACTGAGTATTTTGTTTCAGGGGAAAATATGGTCATTCAGTGGAATAGAGGACTTTCAAGCATTCTTGAGGAAAAAACAGAATTGAATAGAAAATTTGACATCCAGACACAAGAAGCAAGAGATGCCTGAGAAGGTAATCAGGGAAAAGAAATCAAAAGGAACTTATCAAAGTTGAACTTTTTACATTCCTATATGGAAAAGCAATAACTGGGACTGATGATATCTTTCTCACTATGAAAATAATGGAAGAAGGGTGTGTGGTCATATGAATACATATGTGAATGTGTGTGTATATGGTTACAGTTATATATGGATAGAGGGCATAAGTTGAATTTGTTGGGAAGGGAGAATACTCAAGGGATGAAATTATGAGGTGAGAGAGGAAAGTGGCAAGAGGAGATGGGGAGAGAAAGGGTAGGGTAAACTATCCCATGTAGAAGACTTGCTAAGGGGAAGTGGTTGCAAAAGAGGGGGAGAAGAAGGAAGGCTAAAAAGGCAAAACTACATTCACATTCAATTTGGTTCAGGGAGAAAATGACATATGTACTAAATGGGATATCTCAACCTGCAGCAGGATAGGGGGAAGGGGTATGGGAGGAGGGATGATTAATGGGAGGGCATCCTTGGGGTGAGGGGAGGTTGGAAGTACCCACTATAGAAGAGGGACAGGATCATGTAGGGTATGGACCAGGTCGGGGGTGGGATCAGTGGGAGGGAATTATAAGCAGCCTTGTACAATATATCTACTATGATAATGTTTTGCATAGCTAGACATGTACAACATATACTGAATTACTTATCTCCCCAGAGGGAATGGGTGACAAGGGAGGAAGGAAATGGATGAGAAATTCGAGGTCGTAACATTAAATGTTTCAAATATATATAAATACTATTATTAATACTCTTTTGCTTGTAATAGGGAGATAAGATGTGCAGGCATTGGGATGCAAAGACTCACCTTCCCCTAACGGAAAAGTCGATGGGGGTATGGGAGAAGGTATGGGAGAGAGCAGATTGGAGGAAGCTATATCTTGTGGGATTACTATTATGGGAGGTTGGGTAGGGGAATAATGGGGGGAAAATGATTGTAACTCAAAATCTGGCGGAAATGAATGATGTAAAACAAAAGTTAATAAAGCATTTGTTTAAAAAAAAATTTAAAAAAAAAAGATCCCGAAAAGAGAACTCCTAGGAATATTATAGGCAAATTTCAAAGTTCCCAGGTCAAAAAGAAAATATTACAAGCAATAAGGAAGAAACAATTTGGGTACTCTGGAAACACAATCAGGATATGACATCATTTAGAAGCTTCTATATTAGGGGATTGAAGGGCTTGGAATATTTGGAACATTCCAGAGGACAAAGGAGCAAGGATTAAAACCAAGAATCACCTACCAAGCAAAATTATGTATAATACTTCAGGGGAAAATGTGAAATAGAGGACTTCCAAGCACTCTTGATGAAAAGACCAGAGCTGGGCAAAATATCTGTCTTTCAAATACAAGAATCAAGAGATACATGAAAAAACAAGAAGAAACCATAAGGAAGCTTTTAATAGGTTGATACTAATAGTTGATCTATTTACATTCCTACATGGAAAGAGGATATTTGTAACTTAAGAAATGTTTCCCACTATGAGGGTAGTTGAAGGGAATTTACATGTGCATATATGTATAGACAGAGAGAGAGAGAGAGAGAGAGAGAGAGAGAGAGAGAGAGAGAGAGAGAGAGACGGGTAGATATAGATAGATAGATAGATAGATAGATAGATAGATAGATAGATGTATAGGTGGGTGTATGTGTGTACATGTATATATAGATAGGGCACAGTGTGATTTGAATGTGAAGGGATGATAGCAAAAAATAAAGTTAAGAGGTAAGAGAGGAATATATTGGAAGAAGGAGAGGGAGAGAGATCGAATGGGGTGAATTATCTCACATAAAGTCGGCAGGAGAAGGCTCTTACAAAGGAGGGGAAGAGCAGGAATGTTAAATGGAATGACTCAGTCATACTCTCATTGTATTAGGCTTAAAGAGGGAATAACATACACACTCAATTGGATATCTTACCCTACAGGAAAGTAGGGGGTAAAGGGATAAGAGGGGGGATGATAGTAGGAGGGCATATTGGGGCAGAGGGTAATTAGAAGCAAACACTTTTGAAAAGGGACAGAGTCAAAGAAGGAAATATAATAAATGGGGGTGGGATAGGACGGAGGGAAATATAGTTGCTCTTTCAAAATATGACTACTATGGAGATGTTTTGCATAACTACATATGTATGACCCATATTGAATTGCTTGTCTTCCCAATGGGGATGGGTTAGGAGGGGAGAAGGAAGAAAATCTGGAGCTAGAAGTTTTAGAAAATGGAAAAAATTAATTGTAACCTTTTGAATTTCACCCATTTCAAATTCCTTTCTAATTTGAATCTTTTGAGTCAAAGAAATATTTTCAACACCTACTATGTATAGAACCTTATGCTTAAAAGTGGGAAGATACAAAACTTAGGTAATGCAACATAAAATAGCCCCTGTCCACATGAACTATATAGTCTAGTGGAGAGATGATATCTACATATTTAATGAAAACATAACTGCCAAGTTCATTAGTGAGCTCCAAAACAAAATTCCATTTGAAGTCTGGAGAGGAAGATTATTGATAACAGAGAAAACTGGGGAAGACTTTATGGAAGAGATGACATTTGAATTGCCTTCAAAAGTTTGGCAGGCAGGGGCGGCTAGGTGGCGCAGTGAATAGAGCGCCGGCCCTGGAATCAGAAGGACCTGAGTTCGGAGCCGGCCTCCGACACTTAATCCGCACAAACAAAAACCTAGCCATGTAACCTTGGGCAAGTTACTTAACCCCAATTGCCCTAAAGGGGCGGCTAGGTGGCAGTGAGTAAGAGCACCGGCCTCGGAGTTTGGATGACCCGAGATCAGATCCGGCCTCAGAAAATGAGCACCCACGCATAAATCAAATGACTAGCCGTGTAACCTTGAGCAAGTTACTTAACCCCAATTGCTTTTAAAAAAAAAAAAAAAAAAAAAAAAAGTTTGGCAGGCAAAAAGAGAAGGAAGATTTGTAAATGCTAAAAGAAATTGTGCCCTGCCCTTGTTTGTGTTTGTGGGGAGAGTGGGTACTTCTAGGTGTTGGAATGGTGTAAAGCATTAATTTATGTCTATCATTAGTGAGAGGAGGGAAGCAGAGAAATGACTTGAACTGTGAAGTATAGGTTGAAAAGAGGTAATAGCAAATAATAAGAATTATCTTTAGATAAAGCTGTCTAGACTTTATCTTCCTTTGACTCTCCCAGCTCTACTATCACATGTGTGTGATACGATATATATGGTCTATGCATATAAATGTATAGATGGATTATATTTATACGTGTATATATGTGTATGCTTACTTGTGTATGTGTGTCTGTCTGTATGTATATATGTATTTCACAGCCGGAAAAGATCTTCCATTTATTATTGGGTTTAGTTTTATTCTAAAAGAACATTTAGCAGAAAAAAGCGTATTGCTCTATGTATTTCTATTAACTGTAGCTATGGAAAGCCTAATACTTGGGACAAATAAATCTATAACCATGATAACACCATCCCCTAGGTGGTCACTTATCCTAATTTCAGGTGAAGTATCAAGGAAAGGCAACTAGTTGGCACAGTAGATAAATCACAGTAGATAAACTGGAATAAGGAAGACTCAACTTTCTGATTCCAAGTCTAGCCACAGACACTTACTAGCTTTATGACCTTGGGCAAGTCACTTAACCTTGCTTTTCAGTTTCCTCATCTGTGAAATGCTCTGGAAAAAGAAATATCAAACCACTCCAATATCTTTGCCAAGAAAACTCTCAGTGGAGTCACAAAGAGTGAGACATGATTGAAAAATAACTGAACAAAATCAATAAAGGGAATAAAATTTATTTAAAAGTAAGCAAAGATTTCTTAGGTGTCATAGTAAAGTGATAGCATATACTGCAATTTACTCGTTTCTAAAAAATAGATTTTAGTTTATTTTAGTGACATTTTCTTTCTCCCCTTCTCCCACTCCAACTCATTGAGATGCAAGAAATACATAATCCATTACAAGTATGAAGTTATACAAAACAGAAAAAGAAAGGATGGGAGGAAAAAAAGAAGGAAAGAAAAAAGAAAAAGAAACTTTGTGCAATTTTTACTCTGAGTGCATCAGTTTTTTGTGTTTTTCCCCCTGTGGGTTGATAGCATTTTTCATCAATTCTTTGGAATTTTGTATTGATCAGTTACTAAATCTTTCAAATTTGATTATCTCTATAATATTTCTGTTGCTGTGTAAATTATTTTCATGGTTCTGCTAGTTTCACTTTGCATAGGTTCATGTAAGTCTTCCCAGGTTTTTCTAAAAACATGTTATAAAACCATTTAAGGTCATTCTCTTCATAATTCCCTATAGTATAATAGTATTACATGCTGCAATTATGTTAAAGGACTTTTCAAATGGTACAAAACGTTGTTATCTCACTCATGTAGCATGGTTGAAATCCTGAAGGTTTAACCTAATATTTGATCTACAATGTTTAAATTATCCAATTGATCTCCATTGGTCAAAAAAGAAAAAAAAAAGTGTTTTATGAAAATTCAGTTTGGGAGAACTCCTCTGAGTCTGTGCAACAGAGATAAGAACCATAGACCAAGTAGGTATTTATGGCACATTTGAGTTTATTTTGTTACTAGTGTACTTTGGTCTATCTTCCAAAACCCTAATGATAGTTCCAAATGTATGGTGCATGACATAGTTGGGAAGTAGTAGGCAGGTAAATCTTGAAGCCTGTAGCAGTTTAACTGGTAGACTGTGATTTTCTTCAACTTTCCAGGTTTTGAATGTGGCATTGATTGATGTAAATCTGGCTGGGCAGTCATAGCCTTATATAACATGTTTTTGCTTTCCTTGGAATCTTGCATTATTCATAGAGAAGAGCTTGGTTTTTAGAATACTGAGTATGTCAGTAGGGGGAACAGAATAGTGATGATGTGTCTTGAAGATTTGTCCTCAGAGCCCTGTATGGATCACTTTAGAAGCTTGTTCAGCAGCTGGCATCCTCTTGACATGTCATGACAGATAGCTGATAGCAAACAACACAATACAATCAAATCGTGTATGTGTGAAATTGGAATCATGCAACATTATAGAATACAGACATTGTCCTTTTCGTATATGATTAATTTCTTCATCTTTGACATTCTTTTCCTACATAACTCTCCTTTTTGTCTGATTCTCCCTCCTTTTGATTAAGGATCACATGTAAACTCATTTTCAAAGTTAACAAGAAAATAGTTACATTTAAATTCAAAATGACAAACAGTCATCACAAGTGTACAGATTATGTCAGTTTGAATGATTAATGTAAAAATGCTGCATTATATCTTGAAAGCTAATGAGCAGTTTATAAGAAGCTACTAAGAATATTAAAAACAAGATGTACAAACATAATAGAGTTTATGATTTAACTTAAAACTCCACTTTTACCAATGGACCATGATTAAAAAGTCACTTTACGTACTCCAGAAATCATCTAGAAAGCTTTTTTAAAAATACTTTTTGTGACTTAAAGAAAATGGATGAACTACAAAGCACTCTGATTTTAAGGTAGAAAAAAATTAAATTGGTTTCCACTAGGTTGACTACCATCAAGAAATTCAAACTTAACTCAGAAAGTAAGAGAGAGACTTGAATCCTAGTAATGTGGTTGCAGGGAGAGAAAGATGAATTTAGCCAAAGTGTTTTCAGTTTGCTGGTGACAAGTGTAGTCAGATGCAAGAAAGCTAAATAAAAGTCTGCAATAATTCAAACAGAGGATGATTAAAGCATGGGAAGAGGATAAATATTATTGATTGGTTAGAGGGGGTTAATTTCCCTTACTTCTCATTTAACTCAGGCAAACAAATCATTGCTTTCACCAATACATCTAAAGAAAATACTTCATTTTTAAAAAGAAAGCATTATTACTTGTGATTGAAGAATGTGGGGCATAAAACATTAAATACTGCTGTATACTTGACTTTGCAGAGTTGGAGAAATAAACTTATATCATTAATTATTAGCACCAATGCTAATTCCCAATGATGAGATTTCAAAAACTTTTTTTTCTATTGAAGAGTGTTTGAAAGGAACCAACTCCCCAGGGGTTTTAGAGATAATAGGAGATTTAGTGAAGAAAGGTAGTTTGAATCAATACAATTTATTCACAATGACTGTATTAAAAATAAAATGGCTTAAGCCTCCTCATTGTTGATGTTTTGAAATCATTTATACCTGAGGAAGAATAAACAGTCTGTGTAGTAGTAGAGACACCATAGGAGGGAGGAACCTGGCAGAAACTCTGATCACACTACACCCCCATAATCTTTGATCTAGTAGGGGGTATATTTACATATAAAGAACCATAAATTTTAAAAAGTTCTCCCTGCTCTGTAGTTAGCATTTAACACCCAGCAGAAGGCTTCTTTTTGGAAATAGCAAGTAATATCCATACTTACAAAGTTCTCTTTTCCCTTAACTCTAGAAGGTTTAGCAAATAAATATCATGCCTCTAATTTTCAGATAGGGAAAATAAGACACATGTTTCTTTTCTCTTTTTGACTATTCCTTAGACATTCGAGTTCTCAATTTAATATTTACTGAGCATCTACATGGATCAAGAAACTAATAAAAATGCAAAATTAAATTAACCACAGGATCTGAGTTGGAAGGGATTCAGAGTCTACCTAGACCAAGTATCTGGCACATGACATAGCACATAGTAGTTACTATAATGCTTATTAATTAATTGGTATTTGGATATAAAGCTAGTATTAAAATTATAAAAAGAGAAATTTTGTATAGAACATGAATATGAAGGAGGTTTATGATTCTTAAGAATGATTGGTTCTAACAAGCAGAAAATCAAACAAAAATGTTATTGTTTTGTTGTGGTTGTTGTTACAGGTACAGTGCTAGACACCGGGAATACAAAGGAATTAGGTAATAAATAATTAAATAATGCCTACTTTCAAGAAGCTTCGATTCGAAATGGGGACACAGTCATTCAACATACATTTATTAAGCACTTACTATTTGACAGGCGTTGTGGCAGGCAATGGAAATACTAAGAAATTCAGCCTTTTGGTACTTTCCCTCAAAGACTTCACATTTGAATGGGGAGACAAAATGCATAAAAATATAGACAACAGAAATTTTAAAAAATAGTGAATAATACATTTGTGTATACACAGAAAAAGTTTAGAGAATGACGAATATGCATGGGAAAAACTTGTCTCTTTGGCTGTTTAGGCAAATCATTCTTCATACAGAATTATAAGATTCCCAGATAATAATTAACCTAACTCATATGTGCGCAAGAATTCCCTCTATTTTTTTAATGAGTTGGGGGGAGGAAGGGGTGGAGCCAAGATGGTGAAAAGGAAGCAGGGAATTTTCTAAGCTCCTCCATGAATTCTGTCACTAAACTTTAAAAAGTGAATCTTTTTTTTTTTGGCTTTTTTGGAGGGCAATTGGGGTTAAGTAACTTGGCCAAGGTCACACAGCTACGTTTTTGTGTGTGTGTGTGTGTGTGTGTGTGTGTGTGTGTGTGTGTGTGTGTTCATTGTCTGAGGCCATATCCGAATTCAGTTCCTTCTGACTCCAAGGCTGACACTCTACTCACTGCACCACCTACCCACCCCTAAAAAGTAAATCTTAATGGATTTTAGAGTGACAGAACCCATTGGGTGATGGAGCATAGCAGATTTCCAGCCCAGGAAAGAGCCCCACATAGGTCTGGGCAGGGGGAGCATGGAGCACACAGGGGCTGCATCAGCATGGACCTGAGATCAGACTACAGCATATTGAGAAGGAGACCCAGCCAGTGCACACACCCACCCCAAAGGGATTCACAGCTGTCTTACCTCAGGAGGGAGGATAAGTTAGAGCTGGGTAATAGAAAGCACAGGGTCCACAGCAGCAACAGCAACTTCTCCTGCAGCTACCAGCTCACAGCCTGGATGTTTAAAAATCACCTACTAAAACTTCAGAGAGCCAACATGGTGCAATAAACCCTAGCTGCTGTGGTTCCCCCTGCATGATCCATAAAACCTAGAAATATATGTCTGACCCAATTGAAATCCTTAATTAGTGGAGACAGCCTCAGCCTTGGGAGACATTGAGAAAAGGTATAACTGAAGAATTACAGAGTGTGAAGTGAAGGGCAGGAGGTGTCCCAGCAAGCCCCACCTCAGCTGACCAGCAAGAGCTCCCAAAGCCTATGGGGATGTTTGCAGCCCAGCAGCCCTGCAGGAAGGACAAGCACAGTGGTCTAGGACCTGGCAGCGTGCAGCGCGCAGAGCGCAGGAGCCAAGCCAAGCCCAGGTCCACATGAGCCGAGGTTTTAGCCCCAGGGCGGCAGGGCCAGCAGCCGGCTGGAGGTACCCCAGAACACCAGGAGCTGTGGTGACTACAGAATTATCAACAGAGACTTGCCTAGGACAAAGTAAGAGGTTAGTGTCCTATGGACTTTGGGACCTGTATTTGGGGAATGCGTCGGCTCCCTCCCCTGGGGGCTAGAAGCCTCTGAGGACAAATGCCATTTTGTAGTTTTCAGAGGCAGCTCCAGCTCCCAGCCTGCAAATTTGTAGGGAGATTCAGTGATCAGTCTTGGGGGGTAATCACTCTTGCTTTAACCTCCCTGGATCTGGATTGTGATCTAGGGTGGAAGTTGTGGGTGGGTTTACAGCTTTCCAGAAACGGAAGTTGCCCCCCCACACGTTTGGGACGAAAATTCCTCTATCTGGTCTTTAAGCCATAGTGTAGCAACAAGCCCAAAAGTCAAGTAACTAAGCAGCAACATGCCAAGGCAAAGGAAACAGAAAAATGAAACCCTAGACTCCTATTTTGGGGGCATAAAGTGGGAAAAGGACTGTGAGGTCAGAAGTACTGCTCCAAAAGCCCCAGGGGAAAACATGAGCGGGTTGCAGGCCATAGAGTACCTTAAGAAGGACTTTAAAAATCAAATAAGAGAAGTGGAGGAAAAATTGGAAAGAGAAATGAGAAGGATATAGGAAAAGTATGAAATGAGGGTCAACAGCCTGACTGAGGAAAACAACACCTTAAAAAATAGATTGACTCAAATGGCAAAGGAGGCCCAAAAGGGCAATGAGGAGAAGAATGCCTTAAAAAGTCAAATTTGAGGGGAGGCTAGGTGGCGCAGTGAGTAGAGCACCGGCCCTGGAGTCAGAAGGACCTGAGCTCAGATCTGGCCTCAGACACGTAACCCACACAAACAAAAACCTAGCCGTGTGACCTTGGGCAAGTTACTTAACCCCAATTGCCCTAAAAGGGGCGGCTAGGTGGCGCAGTGAGTAAGAGCGCCAGCCTCGGATTTGGGATGACCCGAGATCAAATCTGGCCTCAGAAAATGAGCACCCACTCATAAATAATGACTAGCTGTGTAACCTTGAGCAACTTAACCCCAATTGCTTAAAAAAAAAAGTCGAATTCGCCAGATGGAAAAAGAATCTCAAAAGTTTGCTGAGGAGATTCATTCCTTCAGAGTTAGACTGGAGCAAATGGAAGCTAATGACTTTATGAGAAATCAAGATGCTGTTAAGGAGATCCAAACAAATGAAAGAGTAGAAGGCAATGTGAAATATCTCATGGGAAAAACCAATGACCTGGAAAATAGATCCATGAGAGACAATTTAAAAATTATTGGACTACCCAAAAGCTATGATCAAACAAAGAACCTAGAAATCACCCTTGAAGAAATTCTCAAGGAAAATTGCCCTGATGTTTTAGACCCAGAGGGAAAATAGAGGTTGAAAGATCCACCAATCACCTCCTGAAAAAGATCCCAAAAATAAAACTCCAAGGAATATTATAGCCAGGTTCCAGAATCCCCAGATCAAGGAGAAAATACTACAAGCAGCCAGGAAGAAACAATTTCAATACTGTGGAATCACAATCAGAATAGCCCAGGACCTGGCAGCTTCTACACTGAGGGATTGAAGGGCATGGAATATGATATTCCAGAGGGCAAAAGAACTGGGAACAAACCCAAGGGTCACCTACCCAGCAAAACTGAGTATTTTGTTTCAGGGGAAAATATGGTCATTCAGTGGAATAGAGGACTTTCAAGCATTCTTGAGGAAAAAAACAGAATTGAATAGAAAATTTGACATCCAGACACAAGAAGGAAGAGATGCCTGAGAAGGTAATCAGGGAAAAGAAATCAAAAGGAACTTATCAAAGTTGAACTATTTACATTCCTATATGGAAAAGCAATAACTGTGACTGATGATATCTTTCTCACTATGAAAATAATGGAAGAAGGGTGTGTGGTCATATGAATACATATGTGAATGTGTGTGTATAATGTTACAGTTATATATGGATAGAGGGCATAGGTTGAATTTGTTGGGAAGGGAGAATACTCAAGGGATGAAATTATGGGGTGAGAGAGGAAAGTGGCAAGAGATGGGGAGGGAAAGGGTAGGGTAAACTATCCCATGTAGAAGACTTGCTAAGGGGAAGTGGTTGCAAAAGAGGGGGAGAAGAAGGAAGGCTAAAACAGCAAAACCACATTCACATTGAATTTGGTTCAGGGAGAAAATGACATACATACTAAATGGGATATCTCAACCTGCAGCAGGATAGGGGGAAGGGGGATGAGAGGAGAGATGATGGATGGGAGGGCATCCTTGGGGTGAGGGGAGGTTGGAAGTACCCACTATAGAAGAGGGACAGGATCATGTAGGGAATGGACCAGGTGGGGGGTGGGATCAGTGGGAGGGAATTATAAGCAGCCTTGTACAATATATCTACTATGATAATGTTTTGCATAGCTAGACATGTACAACATATACTGAATTACTTATCTCCCAAGAGGGAATGGGTGACAAGGGAGGAAGGAAATGGATGCGAAATTCGAGGTCGTAACATTAAATGTTTCAAATATATATGAATACTATTATTAATACTCTTTTGCTTGTAATAGGGAGATAAGATGTGCAGGTATTGGGACACAAAGACTCACCTTCCTCTAATGGAAAAGTCGATGGGGGTATGGGAGAAGGTATGGGAGAGAGCAGATTGTAGGAAGTGATATCTTGTGGGGCTGCTATTCTGGGAGGGTGGGTAGGGGAAAAACAGCGGGGGATGATTGTAACTCAAATCCTGTCAGAAATGAATGATGTAAAACAGAAGTTAATAAAGCATTTGTTTTAAAAAAAATAAAATAAAACTAAGGGCTGGTTTTATGAAAAATCAATAAAATTGATAGACCTTTAGTCAATATGACTAAAAAAAGAAGAAAATCAAATTATGAGTATCAAAAATGAAAAGGGTGGATCTACCTGAAGTAGGAGGAAATTAAAACAATAATTAGAAATTATTTTCCCCAATTATATACACATAAATTTGACATTCATATTGAAATTGATAAATATTTACAGAAATATAAATTGTCCAGATAAACTGAAGAAGTAATTTACTTAAATAATCCCATCACAGAAAAAGAAATCAAACAAACTATCAATGAACTCCCTAGGAAAAAATCTCCAGAGACAGATGGATTTGCTAGTGAATTCTACAAAACATTTAAAGAACAATTGATTCAAATACTCTATAAACTATTTGGGAAAATTGGTGAAGGAGTCCTAAAAAATACTTTTTATGACATAAATATGGTACTGTTACCTACATCATGAAGAGACAAAACTGAGAAAGAAAATTATACACCAATTTCTCTCATGAAAATAGATGCAAAAAATTTTAAATAAAATATTAGGAAAAAGCCTACAGCAACTTATCATAAGAATAATACACTTTGATCAGGTAGGATTTATTCCAGGAAAGCAAGGATGCAAAGATATTAGGAAAAGCATCAGTATAATTGATCACATCAACAATAAAACTAGCAGAAAACATATTATAATGTCAATAAATACAGAAAAGGGTTTTGACAAAAAATAACATCTCTTCCTATTAAAAATCCTAGAGAATGTAGGAATAAATGGGGTTCTCTTCAAAATAATAGGCATCTTTTTAAAACCATCAGCAAGTGTTATATGTAATGGGGATAAACTAGAAGAATTTCCAATAACATCAGGGGTGGAACAAGGATGTCCACTATTACCCCTCTTATTCAATCTGGAAGTAGAAAAGTGAACAGTAGGAATTAGAGACAAAAAAGCAATCAAAGGAATCAAATTAGGCAGAAAATAGACCAAGCTATCACTCTTTGCAGATGATATGATGATATACTTAGAGAATCATAGAGAATCGGGTAAAAAAACTACTTGAGACAATAAATAAATTTGGCAAAGTTTTAGGATATTAAAAATTCCCACATAAATCCTCAGAATTACTATATATTTCTAATGAAATCCAACAGCAAGAGATAGAAAGAGAAATCCTATTTAAAGTTACCGTAGACATTATAAAATATTTGAGTCACTTGGTTTCATCAGCTATAAAAGATACCTGCCTAAACAAACCCAGCACCTATATGAACATAACTATGAAACACTTTTCACACAAATAAAGTCAGATCTAACTAATTGGAAAAGCATAAGTTACTCATGACTATGTTGAGCTAATATAATAAAAATGACAATTTTACCTAAATTAAATTTAATATTTAGTGTCATGTCAATCAATCTACCAAAAAGTTACTTTACAGAGTTAGAAATATTGGAACAAAATTCATTTGGAAGAACGAAAGGTCCAGAATATCAAGAGAATTAATGAAAAGAAATGCTAGGGAATATGGACTAGCCATACCAGATTTTAATGTGTATTATAAAGCAACAGTCATCAAAACTTAGTACTGGCTGAGGAATAGTGCAGTGGATCAATGCAATAGATTGGGTATACAAGACTCAGTAGTCAATGACTATAGTAATCTACTGTTTGATAGACACAAAGAGCCCAGTTTTGGGGATAAGAACACACTATTTGACAAAAACTGCTGAGAAAACTGGGATATAGTATTGCAGAAATTGAGCGTAGACCATTATCTAACACCATATACCAACATCAAGTCTAAATGAGTGCATGACCTAGGTATAAAGGCTTATACTGGAAGCAATCTGGGAAAACAAGAAATAGTTTACCTCTCAGATTTATGGAGAAGGGAAGACTTTATGACCAAATAAGAGTTAGACAGTATTATAAAATGCAAAATGGAAAATTTTGATTACACTAAATTGAAAAGTTTCTGTACAAACAAAGCCAGTGTAACCAGGATTAAAAGGGAAGTGAGAAATTGGGAAAGAATTTTTACAACCAGTGTCTCTGATAAAGGCCTCATTTCTAAAATATATAGAGAATTGACTCAAATCTATAAGAATACAAGTCCCAATTAATAAATGGTCAAAGGATATGAACAGGCAGTTTTCAGAGGTAGAAATTAAAGATATCTGTTAACATATGAAAAAATGCTCTAAATCACTACTGATTAGAGAAATGCAAATCAAAACAACTTTGATGTACCACATATCTACTCTCAGATTGGCTACGATGACAAAACAGGAAAATGACAAATTCTGGATAGGATTTGGAAAAAATAGAACAGTAATGCGTTGTTGGTGGAGTTGTGAACTGATTCAACCATTCTGGAGAGCAATCTTGAACTCTGCCCAAAGGACTATAAATAATTGCATACCCTTTCACCTACTAATACCACTTCTAGGGTTGTGTCCCAAAGAGATCATAGAAGCAGGAGAAAAACCCATATGTACAAAAATATTTATTGCAGTTCTTTTTGTGGTGGCAAAAAATTGGAAATGTTGGGGACACCCATCAAGTAGGGAATGGCTGAACAAGTTGTGGTATATGAATGTAATGGAGTATTATTTATTGTGCTATAAGAAATGAGGAGCAGAGGGACTGCATATTTACCTAAAGAAACTTACACAAAATGATACTGAGAGAGAAGAGCAGTACCAGGAGAAATTTGTGGACAATTACAGACACAACATATGTGTTATGACCAACTTTGATAGACTGGACTCTTCTCAGCAATGCAAGCAGTGAAAGGAGATGCCTACATTAAGAGAAAGAACAGAGTTTGAATGCAGACTGAAGCAATCTCCCTGCTGTCTTTATTTTCTTGTTTGTTTTTGTTTCCTCTTTTCCATTGTTCATTCCATTGGTTATAATCCTTTACTACCTGACTAATGTCTAATGTGAAAGTATTTGCAGTTCCTGTACTTGATTGCATGACACCATGGGCGGGGCGGGAATGAAAGGAAGGAGGAGAAAATTTGAAACTCAAGGATTGTGGAACTGAATCTTGTAAACTAAAAGTAAAAAAATAAATTAATAAAAATTAAAAATTAAAATAATTCCCTCTACAACAAACATGCAACAAAATAACCAACCAGATTTTTCTAGTTGAAAGAGCAAATCACATCCTCCTGAGGCATCCCATTTAAGTTTTTGACAGTTTTGTGCCAGGCTTAGAGTTCAAATTCTACTTTAGACATTATTAACTGTGTGATCTAGGAAAGTGGTGGAATGCCTGGGTCCCTTGGTTTTATCAGGTATAAAATTTGGTTAATAATAGGACCTATATCACTGGTTTGGTGTGAATATTAAATAAGATAATACTTGTAAAAGACTTTACATAGTGTCAGGCACATAGCAGCCATGTAATAAATGCTTGTGCCCTCCACACAATTTGAGCCAAATCTATGATGCCCCATAGACTCCTACACTATTAAATGACCCATTTGTTTCTCTTCTCAAGACTAAATATATGTAACCCATGCCCTAAGGTTCACTTGTTTGGGGCTCTCTTCTTGTTGATGAAGATAAATGCCCCATACCTAGGAGAAGGAAGGTATAGAGTGGACTTGGTGAGAACTTGGAGATCAGCTCTCTTCATTGTCTTCTAGGACTTCAGTCTTTTCATGTCTCTGATTCCACCAATATAGAGAGCATCCCAAACCAATGGACTTTGTGTATTACACATAGAACCAAACAAAATTTAACATGGATAAATGTAAAGTCAGTTTCTAACATGGAAGACAGAGATATAAGAGTTGGCACGATATTGAGGCATTGTGATAGTATTATTAATGGTGGTGGTAGTGGTGGTAACAGTAGCAGTAGCAGTAGTAGCAGTAATAGTAGTAGAAGCACCAGTAATTAGTATTTTTTCAGAACTTTAATGTTTGCAAAGCACTTTACATAGTTGTCTCATTGAATCTTAACAACAACCCTTTGCTGTTACTATCTCCCTTTTATAGATGAACAAACAATCTGAGGCTTAAGTGATTTGCTGAAAATCACACTGCTATTAAGTATCTAAGGCATGATTTGAACTGAGGTCTTTCTGCCTCCAATCCTAATATTCAATTGTGTACCTAAATGATGATGATGATGATGATGATGATGATAATGATGATGATGATGATGACGACGACGACGATGAGAGGGATGGTGACAGTTATTATTATTATTATTATTATTAGAACACCATTTTATAACAGTTTTTCAAATGTATTGTCAATTGATGACAAGGCAGTTTTGCATAATGGATAGAAAACCACCTTTGAAGTTAATAAGACTTGAGTTCAAGTCCCATATGTGATACATGCTGACTGTGAGACTGGGCCATTCATTTAGCTTTTCAGCAGATTTTCACTGGTGAAGTTTTATAATAGCAACTGTCCATACCAATAGGATGGATAGAAGGAAAGAAGGAAGGAAGGAAGGAAACAAGCAAGCAAGGAAGGAAGATAAAGAGAGAAAAAATAAGCTCAGTCTATAGTCCTTCTATCAGTTCTCTCTCTCTTGAAGTAGATGACATGTTCATCATGAATCCTTTGGAAATGCAGTGAGTCATTATTATAATAAGACTTACTAAGTTTTTCACAGTTGATTGAAAGTACATCCTTTTATGGAAAAAAAAAGAAAACACTGAAATCATGGAGAATTGGAGAAACAGTAGTGTGCTAAGTTTGGAGTATAGAAGGCCTGAGGTCAAATTTCTCTCTCACCTTTAATAATTGAGTAATACTGTGCAAGTTATTTAATGTGTAAATGTGTGTGCCAACCCTAGGATTTTTCTGTTAAACCAGGAAATGGTTGAAATCTGAATAATTCAATCAACATATATTTTACCATTCAAGTATATTCAAATTAACATTAATGCTTCACAAAGTGATTTAGGGTCCAAGAGGAAGTCCAATATCAGCTATGATATAAGGAGAGGAAAGACTCCCTGACTGAGGTTGAAAAACTTCTAATAGAAGTTGCCATAAGAAGCTTTCACATATAGGAAATTAGCCTTCTCTTTGTATCAGAGTTAATGTAGGCCCACCAAATTATTTGATTCACTGACCTTACTCATTGTATACCTTCTCAAAGGGCAAAAAATATCCTTAGTCAAGAAAAAGATTCCAGTTGACTGTTATTTGGGGGAAATGATCTGAAAATAATATTCTGGAGGTTTGTGGCTTTTTGGAGGCAGATCTAGGCTGCAGCTGTGATGAAATGCTTTCCACAAAATGGAAACTAAAGGGGAAAGTTTAGAGAGGGGTGTGGAGACAGGCAGAGAGAGAGACAGAGACAGAGATAGACAGAAATAGACAGAGAGACAGAGAGACACACAGAGAGAGATTCATGGAAAGAATGTGGCACGTGATATTTTGAAGGTTCTTTATGACCATTAATTTGTTATCTTTAACAATTTTTCTTTGAGATAGGGTTCTTTCATTATAATTTAATGAATGGGGAAATTAAAGCAAATGAAGGTTAAGTAAATTGCCCAATGCTAATTTGTAAATCAGTGGAAAAGCCAAGGTAGAAATCAATAATTAACATTTTATTGATCTATATTATTGTAATGGAGATTAAAGAATAGATGAAATATGATTAATTTTTGTCATGGGGGAAAATTTCGGGCATTACCAGAAACTACTAAAAAGTATTTTGTTTAATATTTAGGTAACTCAAATTCAACATGTCTAAAAGCTCGTTTTCTTTCCCCTTAAGACCCCTTTCTGGACATTACCAGATTTTCATTTATCCAGGTTCAAAACCCCCGTGCTATTTCCAGTTCTACTATCAATCACCCTTCATACGCTCCCAGGTCTGAGTCTTGTCATTTATATATCCACAATACCTCTCACATAACTTTCTATTCATTCCCCTAGACATTAATCTAGTTTAAATCTTCATCACTTCTCACCTAGACCACTAAAAACCATTCTAATTGGTCTTGTTGTTTCATATATCTCCCTACTCCAGCAAATCCTCTACAGAGCTGTTGAAGTAATTTTCCAATAGTTCAGACCTAAACATATCACACCCAATCCTTCACTAGAAATCCCCAGTAGCTCGCTACTACACAAAAGATTAAACAAACTCTGCAGGACATTAGAAACTCCTCACAATAGGTATCTATTTAACTTACCAACCTTAGTACAAATTAATCTCTTCCATTCACACTTGCCATGTAAATGTAGTAGAAGTGTAAAAGACCAAGTAAAACTGGCTTCCTTATTTTTTTCTCATACACAGGACTCCATCTCTCATTTCCATCTTTACAATGGCTAAGCTCCATGCCAGGAATGAATTCCTTTATCATTTCTGTGCTATCTTAGTGTTGCAGCTTAAACACAGGGACTCCAAAAACTGTTGAGGCAGGGTCTTTGCCCACCCAAAACTGTTGCGGTTTCACGATGTGTTGTGGTGGAACCGTGTCAAAGAATTCAGAGTCAGAGTACCTCTAATCTAAGTAGAGGTATTTATTGAGATTGATGTCTCTCTTGAAGCAGGCTAAATTCGAAGAGGAAGAAGCAACTTTAGAGAAAGCAAGATAGATTTTTATAGGGCAAAAATGCAATTACACAACTGAAGTTTGCATAGACTAGAGGATATCACTAATATTAATAAGGCACGAGACATTTGTAAGGGATTAGGTAATGGAGGAAGGGTTTGTTAAGGGATTAGGTAAGGGAGGAGGGGGTCCCATCTATGGATCAGTGGTTAAATATTCTGGTCATTCTGCCCTCCAACTGGTTAGCTATCATGGTCCTGTCTTGGGCTAGATGGATTATGTGATTGTGACTTAATACAGTAACACACCTATTTCTGTGGGAATGGGTCTGGGGGCAGTGACCAGGTAGAGGCAGTAGCTAGGTTCCCATCATATGGAGAGTTCAAGGACACACCTGTTGTTCTAGTGAGCAGTGGGGCACAAGTTAGGACATTGGGAGGTGGGGAGATGGGTAGATACAGTGCTCAGTAGGGCCAGGTGTATGATGAAGTTTGAATATTGGGGAGGGGGACAGCTTAATTAGGATTCCATCATTAAAATCTCTAAATACCATCAAGTTTGGATATATAAAGCCATTCCTGATTTCCCTGGCTCTTGGTATAATATTTCACATATTTTTTTTTGTTTGCCCATAATTGTACATGTCTCTCCTCTTCAACCACCTCCGATTCTATGGTCACCAGGAACAGAGAACATTTCACTCTTGTCTCAATATCACAAGTTCCCTTTCACATTACATGGTACAAAGTAGATGTCTAATAAAACCCCATTATAGCATCCCTGAGAGAAAAATCCCATTATATTTTTTTTGCAAAGGAATACTTGAATTTATCAAAAGAAATGCATGTCCTGGTAATGGGAATTTGAAGACCTTCCCTGCCACTTGATAGGCTTAAGTGAGTTTGAGGACCTTCCTTGGTTTGAAAATATACTCTGACCCCAAATAAGGTGAATGTGGTCACTTGGAGCCTGTGGTGGAAGGCTTGTTTTTCAGGAATGCCCACACCTAATTACTTTGTGATTGGGCAGTGGATGATGAGGGTTGTGATGTTCTCTGACTTTGGAGAAGGTTTTATACACACACACACACACACACACACACACACACACACACACACACACATATATATATATATACATATATATACACATATATATATACATATATATATACATATATATGTATATATATATGTGTGTGTATATATATATATATATATATATATATATATATATATATATATATATATCCTGATGTGAGATTTTTGCTTTGGGGCTCACTCTCATGGGAAAAGTTGTGTGATTTGGCCAGATGAGACTCAGGGCAGCTGTTGATCCCCCTGGCTTTAAAAGTCCAGATGTTGCTCCTTCTCTCTCTGGTAACTAATTAGTTATGGATGTAATGTTCAGACAGCTGGAAGCCCTGTCTGCTGGTCTGTTTCCCTGTCTGTATTTTTTTTCTGGCTGCTTGTAACTTCTGTTTGTATTCTCTGAAGTTCAGGGTGCTGACTTTTTCCCCTGAACTTGGTAAATAATATATGTTTGAGTAAAGTAAGTTTGTTAACCCCTTTTTGAGTTGCTTTCCTTTAGAAAAGCCAATCAAAGAACCTGTGCTAATGTACCATAAACAAGTAAGACCCAAGTAACAATTTAGAAGTGGACTCTTGGCATCAAGACAAGTGGACTGTCCAACCCCAAATTGAACAGCAACCAGTCAAGGAAAAGTTTCAGCTTTTAAAGGCAAGCCATATGGCCAGCTTTTAGGGATTGTATAATCAGGAACTTGCAGAGGTTAAAATCAATGATTGGTCATTGTACGTTTTGATTTAGCACCCTAGGATGTGCTAAACCTGGCAGTTTGCTTACTTCTGTGAAGAAGAGCTGCTTGGGGGAGGGGAAGGGAACAGGGGAAAAAGAATGGGGCTGTGTTCAACATTCTCTACTTCTTATCTGGGTGTGTCAAACCTCTGTATGATGGGCTGCATCATACAGGACAGTCAGTTCTGTTCCCAAGAGTCAGTAGTGGAGATCCCCAACAATTAGCAATTTAACAGAGTTATTAAGGACTTAACAAATTATAGAAAACAATTAATGAATCAGGGTCCTACAATCAGGGCTATAGTCTGGAGGAAGAGGGGGTTGGAAGAACTCACTATAGAAGAGGGACAGGATCAAGTAGGGAATGGACCAGGTGGGGGGTGGGATGAGTGGGAGGGAATTATAAGCAGCCTTGTACAATATATCTACTATGATAATGTTTTGCATAGCTAGACATGTACAACATATACTGAATTACTTATCTCCCAAGAGGGAATGGGTGACAAGGGAGGAAGGAAATGGATCTGAATTTCGAGGTTGTAACATTAAATGTTTCAAATATATATATAAATACTATTATTAATATTCTTTTGCTTGTAATAGGGAGATAAGATGTTCAGGCATTGGGACACAAAGACTCACCTTCCTCTAATGGAAAAGTCGATGGGGGTATGGGAGAAGGTATGGGAGAGAGCAGATTGGAGGAAGCAATATCTTGTGGGACTGCTATTCTGGGAGGTTGGGTAGGGGAATAATGGGGGAAAAATGTTTGTAACTCAAAATCTGGCAGAAATGAATGATGTGAAACAGAAGTTAATAAAGCATTTGTTTAAAAAAAAGACACATTTCCAATTCACCTTGTGCAGAGAAACATTTATCTCATTAATAAGGTGGAAACTATAACTTTAAATCATTACATATTTCCATAAGGCGGCCAAAATTTTAAATTAACAATTAGCTACCATAGTTAAGTATCAGTAGTATTATTACTGCCTGTTTGTATCCCAAATATAACAGCTTTTAAACTATCATATTTTATAGCATAAAAATCCAATTAACATTCAACACAAATCAGATTAAAAAATTTCTGTAAACTTCTCTGTAACTACAGGTAAAGGTGTAAATACATGGCTTTCTAAATAGCAGATATACACATTATAAGACAAGGCTAGCAGAATATTTAAAGTAACACAGCTAGCTTTATGCAGGTTTTTCTCTATCTTTTAGTTTCAACAAAATTGAGACAAAAAAATTGCTTTACCTAACACCACTTGTTACTCACAATTATTACTCAAGTTTTACAGTATAAGAGAAACTTACAATTTAGAGATACCATAATAACACAATGACATTATGACATTAGTTGCATTAACCAATCATTGCATACGAAATTATTGATAGAAGATTGGGCTCACCAAGTGCAGAGGCTTTTCTCCTCTCCCCACAAATGCAGAGCCTGTTTGTGGACCCAGGGGTTTGAAAGGAGAGAAGGCTGCCTGCATGCCTAGAGGTATGGGATTCAGGGTGCCCAGAGGGCCAGAGCTGTTAGCAGTGTGGTCCTCAATATAGCTGTCATGCCTCCCCCCTTTTTGTTTTAAGTTGAGGGACTGTAACTTAAATCCCCTACTATGTTTCTAACTTTTCACTGCAGCCTTAGCTTGGTCAGAGCTGGGACAACAGGTTGAAGAGTCTTAATGGTTCTAACCTCTCACTGAATCCTGGGACCATGGGGAAGAACACTGTGGCCCTGGTCTGGTCAGAGCTGGATCACAGTGAGAAGGCACTGTAGCCCTAGCCTTGTCAGAGGTAGTACTGCAGGGAAAAGAATCTTAGTGGATTTTTTTTACTTTTCTAAGTAAAGCACTTCAGAAGAAATAATTAGGAAATGCATATATTTTTAAGTTACAAACACAGGGTACAGAGACATGGAGACCAGGGTGCAGGGATTTCCAAAGAAATCCAGATGCAGAGGCCCAGGTCCCCACCTCCCCCAATGCCCCAAAGGGGAGGGGAAGGAACAGCACAGGTTAGAAAGTTCACTCAAGCAGAGTGAGGTGCCTTTTCTTTAAATTTTGGAGACCAAATTTCTTACCAAGCTTGTTGTACTTAGAAATGTGCTTCGCAAATCACTTTACACAGGAAATAAATTATAACTCTAAACCACTGTAAGACATGTGGCTGTGTGTCCCTAGCTCCACTGAGTCTTCTTTTAGTGAAGGCTTCCTCCCTCCTTCCACCCCCATTCTTCTACCTGAAGGGGGTTGAGGGAGAATGAGAAGCCCATCCCTGCCCCCAAAGTTCCAGAAAGAGAGATAATTTCCCAATTACCCCAATTCCCTCCAGAGTGAGGGGATGTACAAGTCCAAACCCCTGTCCCTTTTCCATTTCAGAGGGTGGAGAGCTCCTCCCTGCAGTCTCTGCCTTCTCCAACCCCATCCCAACCAGCAGTAGCAGGCTTGGGGGTGGAGCTTGCACCTTCTATGCAGGGTCCTGACCCTGGCCTGACACTGGAGTTAGCCTGGCCTGACCCTCATTGGCCCTCACAGGTTGGCCCTGCCCTGGGGCCCCAGCCACCACAATAAAAAAGGGGCACCATAAGGACTTTACCCTACCCCCTCTCCCCACTCCTTCCACCTACCTCGGCCAAGGCCTTGGGCCTCCATCTCACCCCTCCCTTTTCTTATCTCTCTCTTTCTCCAAAGGGGTGACGAAGAGAAAGCTGCATTACAAGAAAGTTCAACAGGTGTCTTTGGTGTCCTTAAACACACAGAGGCTGTTAGTTACACACAGACAGACAACTTCACACAGAAACACACCAACTCACAGATATTAACAAACATTAACACACCCCTGGGGACCCAGTCATGCACCAGATGGCAGGCCAGGATCTCCAATACAACTAGTCCTGTCCAAGAAGGTCCACCCAATATCTTGAGCAGGCCTAGGAAAGGGGACATCTAACTGCGTCCAGCCACCCCAATTTCCCAACAGGCAGAGTACTCCTAGAAACCGAAACCACACAGAAACTCGCCTCAAGAGGTTTGCAGAGGTCTGGGTCCACAGAGCTGAAATGATATCCAATTGATGTTGGGGGATAGTCTGAACTTTCTCAGACTTGAGTCCTGGGACCCTGAAATATCTCAGGAGCTGGCTGCCCTAGAAGTCAGAGCTAAGTAGCCTCCTTCCCCCAAGGCTGAGCATCACCCAGGTTGGGTCTTAGGCAGCAACACAGAACCACCAATCTCTCTGGGGCTTCCAGATGTTGTACCATAAAAGAGCAAGACCCAAGTAACAATTTAGAATTAGACTCTTTATTGGTGCCATGTGACTGCTTGGGGCCTAACCCCAAATTGAACAGCAACCAGCCAAAACAAAGTTTCAGCTTTTAAAGGCAAGCAACATGGTCAACAGGTAGGGACTGTGTAAGCAGGAATTTGCAGAGGCTAAAAGCAGTGACTGGTCAGTACACATTTTGATTTCTGTGACCCCAGGAATTTCCTTAGGTGGGGCTAAACCTGGCAGTTTGCTTACTTCCATGGAAGAGAGTTGGTTGGGGGACAGGAAGGGAACAGGAGACCCAGCATGTGGCCATGTACAACACTAGCAGCCATCCTGGGTATGCTACAATACTTGCTGCTACGATGCATTATTTCTAAGTGCAATCCAAACCAAATCTTTTCTATTCAATTTTTGACTGAACTCATTAACTGAGTACTTGTGTAATATTTTTGTATGTATGTATATGTGTATGCCTTTGTGCATATGAATAATATGTGTGTGCATATATGAATATATATGTAAATGTTATATGTGTTAATGTGTGCACATGTTTGTACATGCACACATTGAAGGACTAATTCAATAAGCTTCCTATCCAACTCACATGTCAAAATCTGGGAAAATAAACACTTTGTCTACTTGCTTTTTACTTTGTGAATTGCTACGTCTACCTCTATTGAGTGACCGTGGATCTTATTGAAGAGTTCTATAGTAATAGAGTTAAATACAATTGACAAAAAGACACATCTGCTAAGCTTCACTATCTAAATGAATTTCTCTTCCTTTTTAGATTCTATGCTGATTATCCTCAATAATTAAATGCATTTTTATATTGTTAATGAATGATATAAAAAGTAACAACCAGCCAAATGTGCAAATGTAACAACTGGTAAAGAAAATCATTTAGGGAAAATGCCTATCATCTGTGTATATTTCCTTCTGGGATACCCTTGATATATGTATAAACCAGTGAAACAAAAAAGATGAGCTTTTGAATTGGCAGCTATTGATATATTCTCAATGAGTAAATTATTTTGTTTTATTTTTGTAATGATCAGTCCATGTTTTAGTCCAGTATTATATATTCTCCTTTTGAAAAATCTTAAAAATTAGGAGAGATTCAAACCAAGTGCGGCGTGCAGAACCTCCTGGAGGAAAGGTCTGGTGGTACTTGAAATTCCTGCTGCCTGCTCGGAGCTGGGTGCTGGGTGCAACCCTCCCTAACCTTGCCAATGGATCCCACCAGAAAGTTTTGTGGGAAGCTTCGTAACCTGGCCGTGAGCCTGGAGAGGGAGACCACCCAGCTGCAGCGGGCACGGAACAGAGAAGAGAAGACTTTGAAGATTCTCCAATGAGAATTTTACATGACTTGCATTTGGAAGTGGAGACTCTAAAGAATGATATTAATAATCTTCTGGATAAAAGTCATTCAGAGAGGCAAGAGAGCAACAGTTTTATAAAGAACACCAAATTGCTGATGAAAAGGAATAAAATGGATATCACAAAAATAAGAAACTTATTCCAGAAATATGAATATAAGCCAAATGCTATGGAATATCCAGTGATAAAGGAGGATGTTAGTGAAGTTAAACAAGAGGAGGCTAAATGCAAAAACTCTCCAAAGTCTGAGGCAGAGAAGGAAGATACATCTAGTGCTTTGGTTCGTAATAACCATTTCTCTCAGAGCCCTCGACGTAGTCCACGGCTTTCAGATTTTGGACTAGAAAAGTATATTTTTTCCAGAAATTGGAATGTTCATCGACCAGCAATGAATATTCCTAAGCAAGAGCAAATAACTATGCATACACCTTTTAAACAATCCTCTCCTAAAGGTTAAGAACTCCAAAATGAAACTTAAAGATGGATGAGTATGCAGTGGTAAATCCTAAGCTGGAACACTTTGGTATTTCAGAATATACAATGTGTTTAAATAATGATTACAGAATGGTGTTTAAAAATGCCCAGAAAAATAAAAGTTTGTCTAAGAATAATACTCATGAAGTAAACATAGAAGCAAAATTAGGAAGCAACATCCTAATCCCTCCTGATTCCATACTTCAACAGTCAAAAGAAAATCGTGCTAACCATGTTAATTCCCCTTTGGAACCTGTATTCTTCACTCCTAACATGAAATTCCCATCTAGAAACAGTAATCAAGTTTTAAATGTCCATAAAGCTATAGAGCTTGATATTTCCACTAATGTCAAAGAAATACTGCTTCATCCAAACTTTAAAATGGATAAGTTAAAAAAAGAAACAAAGGGGATAATAATTCCATCAACATCAGACTCAAATATTTTGCCAGGCAGTTTGGGTTAAGAAGATTGTACTTCATTGGTTTCACAATCTGCCAAGTACTTTGAACATCATGGAGAACTCTCTACTCCCAAGATTTCTGTCACTGAAAACCTGCTAAGAACACCCACACCTCCAGAAATAACTATAATTACGGAAAATATAGTCCAGCTGTTATCAAGATAAGATTCAAAATTAGCGACTCCCACAGCATTTAAACCAGGATCCAGAAAAGCACTTTTTCCCAAATTTAAATGAAAGGTTACTCAAGAGGGATACAACAAAATAAATTACTAAAAAGAGGGAAGATATATTCATATCCAGACCCAGATTTAGAGTCATGAAGATGCTTTTCTACCTGGCTGAGCAAGACATTGTTTTTATGATCATTTCAAGAACTTATACCAAGTTTCATTTAAAACTAATTCCATTTTTTATTCTTTTTTCACATATGGTCTTATATATATACTAGACAGAGAAAAAAGCCAAATTTTACTCTTTTGTTTAAAACAATAGGACAATAGTTAAATCTTTCTGGACTCATTCTAGTTTTGCTTTCGGCAGTCTCTCTTTTTCTCTTTGCCACACCACAGAAATATAACTGTTATGTTTACTTTTTATTTCTTTTTTTGCTGTGGGACTTATTTTTTACCTTTTCCTCCCGTAGAATTATACTTTCCTTTAAAATGCCACTTTTCTGAAGCTGACAAAAGCTAGAACAGTAGAGGATATACAAACAATAAGCCCAAATTCCTTCAGGAGAGGCAATGTTACCTTACAGGTAATCTTAGAGCATCACTACCCTTTCTCTACCCCACCTCCTCACTCCTAGGCTAGATCATACTCATATAATTCTTAAGTCAAGTGACTAAAGTAGAAATGATCAGCAGAGAGAGACAATTGTATGTTTGACAGATAGGGAGAACCAACCACTAGAACCTAGGAAAGAAATTCCACAACTCCCTCTGATGCAAATCACCACTTTCTAGAATTTGATATCTTGCATAATTATACTCCTTGGGAGTCAGGAAAACTCCTTTTTGGGAATCATGTAGAGCTCTAGAATATTCTCCATATAGGTGTGCTGAACACTGCAGATTGTAGTCGCATTTTTTACTTTGGAATTGAAATGACTGAACGTTTGTTCTTCATTTCATTCTTCCCAGGCTTACTCACTATTATGACTGCCAGAGTAAGACAATAAGTTTTCTACCTACCTTTTTAATAAGTTTAATCTCTCTTCAAAACTTCCTAATCAAAATATTTTCCAAAGTAGATTGAAAAGTAGTTTTCAAACACCCAGTCAGTGACATTGAAAATTGCTGCCCAGGAGCCAAGATGGGGAAGAAGAAACAGGATGTCCAAGGCACTCTCCCCCCAGATCACCTCCAAACTATGTAAAAGGGGACTCTGAACAACTTCTGGAGCCCCAGTACCCACAGAAAGACACAGAGAGGCTAACCCCCCGCTGAGGACATCCCAGCAGCCCTGCAGGAAGGACCAGCACAGAGAGAGTTGAGAGCCGAGCCCAGGTCCGCTTGAGCCACAGTTTTAGCCCCAGGGTGGCCAGGCCAGCAGCCAGCCAGAGGGATCCCAGAACACCAGCAGCTATGGCAATTACAGAATTATCAACACAGACATGCCTAGGACAAAGTGAGAGGTTAGTGCCCTATGGACTTTGGGACCAGGATTTGGGGAACAAGTCAGCTTCCCCCCCGAGGGTTAGAAGCCACTGAGTAGACATGCCATTTTGGAGCTTTCAGTGGCAGCTCCAGCTCCTGGCCTGCAATATGTAGGGAGATCCAGCAATGATTCTTGGGGGGTAATCCCTCTTGCTTTAACCTCCCTGGATCTGGATTGTGATCTGGGGTGGAGGTGGTGCAGTGGAGATCCAGCTTGCCAGAAACGGAAGTTGCCCCCCACACGTTCGGGACAGAAGCTCTCCTGTCTGGTGGCAGAGTCATACTGTGGCAACAAGCCGAAAAGTCAAGTAATTAAGTGGCAACATGCCAAGGCAAAGGAAACAAATTAAACAGAAAAACTCAACATTAGACTCCTATTTTGGGGGCAAAGAGGACAAAAGTATAGAACAGGAGGAGGACTGTGAGGTCAGAAATCCTGTTCCAAAAGCCCCAAAGGAAAATATGAGCGGGTTACAGGCCATAGAGGACCTTAAGAAGGACATTAAAAATCAAATAAGAGAAGTGGAGGAAAAATTGGGAAGAGAAATGAGAAGGATGCAGGAAAAGTATGAAATGAGGGTCAATAGCCTGACTGAGGAAAACAACACCTAAAAAATGGACTAACTCAAATGGCAAAGGAGGCCCAAAAGGGCAATGAGGAGAAGAATGCCTTAAAAAGTCGAATTTGCCAGATGGAAAAAGAATCTCAAAAGCTCAGTGAACAGATTCATTCCTTCAGAGTTAGACTGGAGCAAATGGAAGCTAATGACTTTATGAGAAATCAAGATGCTGTTAGGCAGATCCAAACAAATGAAAGAATAGAAGGCAATATGAAATATCTGACCTGGAAAATAGATCCAGGAGAGACAATTTAAAAATTATTGGACTACCCAAAAGCTATGATCAAACAAAGAACCTAGAAATCACCCTTGAAGAAATTCTCAAGGAAAATTGCCCTGATGTTTTAGACCCAGAGGGCAAAATAGAGGTTGAAAGATCCACCAATCACCTCCTGAAAAAGATCCCAAAAAGAAAACTCAGGAATATTATAGCCAGGTTACAGAATGCCCAGATCAAGGAGAAAAAACTACAAGCAGCCAGGAAGAAACAATTTCAATATTGTGGAAACACAATCAGAATTGCACAGGACCTGGCAGCTTCTACACTGAGGGATTGAAGGGCATGGAATACGATATTCCAGAGGGCAAAAGAACTGGGAATGAACCCAAGGATCACCTACCCAGCAAAACTGAGTATTTTGTGTCAGGGAAAATATGGTCATTCAGTGGAATAGAGGACTTTCAAGCATTCTTGAGGAAAAAAACAGAATTGAATAGAAAATTTGACATCCAGACACAAGAAGCAAGAGATGCCTGAGAAGGTAATCAGGGAAAAGAAATCAAAAGGAACTTATCAAAGTTGAACTATTTACATTCCTATATGGAAAAACAGTAACTGTGACTGATGATATCTTTCTCACTATGAAAATAATGGAAGAAGGGTGTGTGACCATATGGATACATATGTGAATGTGTGTGTATATGCTTACAGTTATATATGGATAGAGAGCATAGGTTGAATTTGTTGGGAAGGGAGAATATTCAAGGGATGAAATTATGAGGTGAGAGAGGAAAGTGGCAAGAGGAGATGGGGAGAGACAGGGTAGGGTAAACTATCTCATGTAGAAGAAGCAAGGGGAAGTGGCTGCATGAGAGGGGAAGAATAGGAAGGGAAAAAGGCAAAACCACATTCTCATTGAATTTGGTTCAGGGAGAGTATGACATACATACTAAATGGGATATCTCAACCTACAGCAGAATGGGGGGAGGGGGATGAAAGGGTGGGTGATGGATGGGAGGGCATTCTTGGGGGGAGGGGAGGTTGGAAATACCCACTGTAGAAAAGGGACAGGATCAAGTAGGGAATGGACCAGGTGGGGGGTGGGATGGGTGGGAAGGAATTATATAGCTAGACGGGTACAACATATACTGAATTACTTATCTTCCCCAAGGGAATGTGTGTCAAGGGAGGAAGGGAATCGATCTGAAATTCGAGGTCTTAAAATTAAATGTTTCAGATATCTATAAATATTATTATTAATAAAAAAAAGAAAATTGCTGCCCAAATCCCTGCACAAGAAACAAGATGTGTTACCATTTTCACTACTAGAATTTAAAACTGGATCAAGTTCAAATGCCCTCTTTGGACCCCTCAAAAAGTCAAGCTTCTGAATGGAATAACCTTACCCATATCCATTAGCCATCCCTTATATGATGCACTATATTTTTCCCATTTTAGAATAAAAAATATATATATAATAAGAAACTTTTAAAAATATTCCTTAATTTTCCATATATCTATTATGCTCTTTTAATCTAATTTTGTATTTTCCTGTATGAGTGGACTTTCTGGGATCTCAATTGTCCAAACCCAATTACTCACAATTTTACCAAAGAAAGGAGTATGTAAATTGTCTCCAGGTCTTTTAATTATGATTTGGGTTCAATTTACTGAAACCAAAAGTAGCCAAAGTCCAAATACCCTCCTAAGCTTTCTCTTCATGACACAATATATTTTCAAAATATATTTCTATTTATTTCATTAGAAATTTCCCAATTTGGGGCGACTAGGTGGCGCAATGAGTAGAGCGCCGGCCCTGGAGTCAGAAGGACCTGAGTTTGGATCCGGCCTCTGACACTCAGACACACAAACAAAAACCTAGCCATGTGACCTTGGGCAAGTTACTTAACCCCAATTGCCCTACAAAAAGCAAAAAAGGAATTTCCCAATTTGTCGCTATTGTTCAGTCCTTTCAGTGGTGTCCAACTCTGGGTGACCAAATTTGGGGCTTTCATAGCAAAGATACTTCTGAAAACTGCCTGTCTATATCCTTTGACCATTTTTTGAAATAGAGAGTAATGACTGTTATTCTCAAAATGTAATCCTTTATAAATTAAAGAAATGAAGCATTTGTCAGAGAAACTTACTGTAAATTTATCCCTCTCTTTGTTTTCCTTATATTTTCTACAATAATTTTGTTTGCACAAAACCACTTTAGTTTCATATAATCAAAATTATTCATTTTACTTTGTGTGATCTTCATCTCTTTTTTCATCATAATCATCTTTTACCCATAGATTTGACAAGTGCATTTTTTACATTTTCTTCTAAGTTACTTATGATATCTCCCTTTATGTCTAAATCACTGTGATGCCTTGCACAAGCAGCTTTCCAGAACAATGCTACTGTGACCAGCTTTAAAGGTTCTGATTACACATTATAGTAATCACTCTACTTATTACATAACAAAAGCAAAACATCCACAAAAAATCAAGGTACGGCATTCACAATATTACAACTTATCATAGAAAATCACAATAAAATATTCACAACATAGTCTCAAAGTAAAATAGTCACTCTTAAGTTAACTCAGTCACTTATTGGTAGTCTCAAAGTACACAATCAAAGTCTTACACTCTTGGGGCAAAGTCTTGATTAACTCAATCTGTCACTTGTCAGTAGTCTCAAAGTACATAGTAAAAGACTTCCACTCATGGGGCAGCTAAGTTAACTCAATCAGTCATTTATCAGTAGCAAGATATCAAAGTACAATAGCCAAAGTCTTCCACTCTTGGAGCAAAGCCTTGATTAATTCAATCGTGACTGATTTAGCAATCGGTTACAAAGTATCAGACACAAAGCCCTCCACCCCTTAGGTCACTAGTAAACTATAATTCCATAATTACTCAGTACCCAAGGAGAGGTCTTTTCATCTTGACTCAGAATTCATCTTGAATTCTGAGATTCCCTGGATCCCCTTCCATGGTTCCAGATTCTACCTGCATTCACTAAACTGTCACCTGGGTTCAATGGCAGACAGCTCCCAGTTTCTTAACCAGCTCTTGTGGCAGTTCCTGCTCCACCCTGAAATTCACAGGGTCTGGTCCACGTCAGATCCTTCACTATTGCTGCTCCAGGGAATTCAAGGCTCAAGCAAGCCACAAACAACGTCTCAGCATCTCAGTCATGCTTCCTCAGTCGGGCTCCTGGGATCCTGGCTCCTGGGTTCCTGGGCTCCTGACTCCGGGCTCAAGGCTCCCAGCTTCCATCCAGAAGAAGCTCCACCACCAGAAGCTCCCAGGAAATTCTGACTCAGTTCTCCATTCTTCTGTAGGTGCTCTGCCACAAGATTTTAGTCTCAAAAAAATTCTGACTGTACCTCTCTGGAGCTTTTCTTATATACACAGCATTAGCTACTTCTTGTTTCAGACAACCCCTTCCTGTTATGTCAGAAACAGGAGACAGGAGTTCAGACCTTCTGTTTCCCCAACAGAGGCTCAATCGGTTACTACATGCTAAGTACCTGCTACCTTGGTCAACACAAAGGGATCTTCAAATTCAGAATTACATTATCATTATGATCACTTATCCAATTTTGATTATATTAAATTTTTTAATTTTTTTATATTTTTGAGAGCTTTACTTCAATGAGTATTTATTAAATACACAGTATATACAAAACATTGTTAGGCACTACAACTACAGAGACAAAAATGAAATAGTCCCTGCCTTCAAGGAGTTTACATTTTACTGAGAAAATAAAATATGCCCAACGTCCCAGTCAAATTTATTTTTACTACCCCTCATAAAATGTACTTCATCCCTGACCTGTTCCCAAATTCTAACTCCTACTCTAGAGAAGCAAATTCTGTATTCAGCCATCATGCCCTTAATTAGTTGTTTGCTTCTTAAATGTGCTTTTTCTTTATTTTGAAGCTCTTACTTTTTTTTTTCTATTAAACAAGTTCTTTATTAACTTCTGTTTTACATCATTCATTTCCTCCAGATTTGGAGTTACAAACATTTTCCCCCTGTTATTCTCCTCCTCAACACCCCAGAATAGCAGTCCCACAAGATATTGCTTCCTCTAATCTGCTCTCTCCCATACCTTCTCCCATACCCCCTTCGACTTTTCCATTAGAGGAAGGTGAACCTTTGTGTCCCAAAGCCTGCACATCTTATTTCCCAATTATAAGCAAAAGAGTATTAATAATAGTATTAATATATATTTGCTCAACTTTCAGCTCCATTTCCTTCTTCCCTTGTCATCCATTCCCTCTGGAGAGATAAGTAATTCAGTATATGTTGTACATGTCTAGCTTTGCAAAACATTATCATAGTACATATATTGTACAAGGCTGCTTACAATTCCCTCCCACTCATCCCACCCCAATCCTGGTCCATTCCCCACATGATCCTGTCCCTCTTCTATAGTGGGTACTTCCAACCACTCCTCCCCCCAAGGATGCCCTCCCATTGATCTTCCCTCCTCTCATCCCACTTCCCCCTATTCTGCTGCAGGTTGAGATATCCCATTTATCATGTATGCCATTCTCTCCCTGAACCAAATTCAAGGAGAATGTGGTTTGCCTTTTTGCCTTCCTATTCTTCCCCCTCTTACAACCACTACCCCTTGCTTCTTCTACATAAGATAGATTATCCTATACCCTACCCTGTCTCTCCCCATCTCCTCTTGCCACTTTCCTCTCTCACCTCATAATTTCATCCCTTGAGTATTCTCCCTTCCCAACAAATTCAACCTATGCCCTCTATCCATATATAACTGTAACCATCTTCACACACATTCACATATGTACTCATATGACCACACACCCTTCTTCCATTATTTTCATAGTGAAAAAGATATCATCAGTCACAGTTATTGCTTTTCCATATAGGAATGTAAATAGTTCAACTTTGATAAGTTCCCTTTGATTTCTTTTCCCTGATTACCTTCTCAGGCATCTCTTCCTTCTTGTGTCTGGATGTCTAATTTTCTATTCAATTCTGGTTTTTTCCTCAGGAATGCTTGAAAGTCCTCTATTCCACTGAATGACCATATTTTCCCCTGAAACAAAATACTCAGTTTTGCTGGGTAGGTGACCCTTGGGTTCATTCCCAGTTCTTTTGCCCTCTGGAATATCATATTCCATGCCCTTTGATCCCTCAGTGTAGAAGCTGCCAGGTCCAGGGCTATTCTGATTGTGATTCCACAATATTGAAATTGTTTCTTCCTGGCTGCTTGGAGTATTTTCTCCTTGATCTGGGGATTCTGGAACCTGACTCTAATATTCCTGGGAGTTTTCTTTTTGGGATCTTTTTCAGGAGGTGGTCTGTGGATTCTTTCAACCTCTATTTTGCCCTCTGGATCTAAAACATCAGGGCAATTTTCCTTGAGAATTTCTTGAAGGGTGGTTTCTAGGTTCTTTCTTTGATCATGGCTTTCAGGTAGTCCAATAATTTTTGAATTGTCTCTCCTGGATCTATTTTCCAAGTCAGTGGTTTTTCCCATGAGATATTTCACATTGCCTTCTAATCTTTCCTTTGTTTGGATCTGCTTAACAGCATCTTGATTTCTCATAAAGTCATTAGCTTCCATTTGCTCCAGTCTAACTCTGAAGGAATGAATCTCCTCAGTGAACTTTGAGATTCTTTTTCCATCTGGCAAATTCGACTTTTTAAGGCATTCTTCTCCTCATTGCCCTTTTGGGCCTCCTTTGCCATTTGAGTTAGTCTATTTTTTAAGGTGTTGTTTTCCTCAGTCAGGCTATTGACCCTCATTTCATACTTTTCCTGCATCCTTCTCATTTCTCTTTCCAATTTTTCCTCCACTTCTCTTATTTGATTTTTAAAGTCCTTCTTAAGGTCCTCTATGGCCTGCAACCCGCTCATGTTTTCCCCTGGGGCTTTTGGAGCAGGACTTCTGACCTCACAGTCCTTTTCCTGCTCTATGCCCCAAAAATAGGTGTCTAGGGTTGCATTTTTCTGTTTCCTTTGCCTTGGCATGTTGCCACTTAATTACTTGACTTTTGGGCTTGTTGCCACACTATGGCTTTAAGGCCAGATAGAGGAATTTTCGTCCCGAACGTGTGGGGGGCAACTTCCGTTTCTGGCAAGCTGTAAACCCACCCACGACTTCCACCCTAGAACACAGTCCAGATCCAGGCAGGTTAAAGCAAGAGTGATTACCCCCCAAGACTGATCGCTGGATCTCCCTACAATTAATTGCAGGCCAGGAGCTGGAGCTGCATCTGAAAACTGCAAAATGGAGTGTCTCCTCAGTGGCTTCTAGCCCCCAGGGGAGGAAGCTGACTCATTCCCCAAATACAGTTCCCAAAGTCCATAGGACACTAACCTCTTACTTTGTCCTAGGCATGTCTATGTTGATAAGTCTGGAGTCGCCACAGCTACTGGTGTTCTGGGGTTCCTCCAACCGGCTGTTGGCCTTGGTGCCCTGGGGCTAAATCCTCGGCTCACAGGGACCTCAGCTCTGGCTCTGGCTCCGCTTCCCGCGCTCTGCGCGCTGCGCACTGCCAACTCCCAGACCGCTGCGCTGGTCCTTCCTGCAGGGCTGCTGGGCTGTCCTCAGTGGGAGGTTAGCTTCTCTGTGTCATTCTGTGGGTGCTGGGGCTCCAGAAGTTGTTCAGAATCTCCTTTTCCATAGTTTGGGGGGAATCTGGGGGCAGAGTGGCTTGGATGAGCTATTTCTACTCCGCCATCTTGGCTCTGCCCCCCGATTATATTAAATTTTTAAAAAGTATTTACCCAAAGAAAATCAATTCTTCAAGGATTAGAAAGAAAACAGAAAGCTGGGGATGGGGGAGGCAAAGGTTTCTAATGAAGGTCTCATTTCTCCAATATATAGAGAACTGAATTAAATTTCTGAGAATATAAATAGTCAAAGGATATACACAGGCAGTTTTCAGATGAAAACAAAGCTGTCTCTAGTCTTATAAAATGTCATAAATCAATATCGATTAGAAAAAATTCTGAGCATGTTTGGTAGACAAGGTATATTTGAACATAACTCTGTAGAAACAGGGATTACATGGAAGTTCTTTACTGTACAGCTTTCTCTTGGCTAGTTGTCTGAAATGCAGGCATTACATCTCAATTGCTTTGGCTTATTTTGGTGGAAATAGCATCTTTAGGATAGCAAATTAAAACAACTCCGATGTACCACCTCACAATTATCAGATTGGCAAATATGACAGAAAAGGAAGATGATAATGTTGGAGGTGATATAGAAAAATTGGGACACTACTGCACTGTTTGTAGAACTGTGAACTGATCCAAAAATTCTAGAGAGCAATTTGGAACTATAACCAAAGAACTATTAAACTGTGCATTGTCACCCAGCAATAGAACTGCTATGTCTGCATCCCAAAGAAATAATAGTTAAAAAAAATTAACATGACCAATTTGTATAAAGACTTTTACAGATATTTATGGCAGTTCTTTTTGTGGTGGCATAGAATTGGGAATTGAGGGGATGACCATCAATTGCGGGATGGCTGAACAACTTGTGGTATATAATTATATGTTTTATGGGATTGTATATATGTGTGTGTGTGTATGTATACATAAATATATATGTATATATATGTGTATGTATGTATATATGTATGTATGTATGTATGTATGTATGTATGTATGTATGTACTATTGTGCTATTAAAAAAGATGAGCAGGATGCTCTCAGTAAAACCTGGAAAGACTTACATAAAATGATGCAAAGTGGGGCGGCTATGTGGCGCAGTGAGTAGAGTGCCGGCCCTGCAGTCAGAAGGACCTGAGTTTGGATCCTGCCTCAGACACTTAATGCACACACAAACAAAACCTAGCCATGTGACCTTGAGCAAGTTACTTAACCCCCAATTGCCCTCCAAAAAGCAAAAAAAAAAAAATGATGCAAAGTGAAATGAACAGAATGAAGAGAACATTGTACACAATATCAGTAATATTTTACAATGACTAACTGTGAATAACTTAGCTATTCTCAAAAATAAAATGATGAGAAATAATTCCAAAAACTTATGGAATATAAATTCAGATTGAAGCATACTATTTTTATTTTTTTATTGTTTTATTTTTGGGTCCATGTTTTCTTCCACAACTTGACTATTATGGAAATGTTTTGCATGATTGCACATATATCACCTTTTTCAAATTGCTTGACTTCTCAGAGAGAAAAGAGAGGAGTGAAAGAGTGAGAGAAACTATTTGGAATTCAATATTTTGAAAATGTTAATGATAAAAATTGTTTTCACATGTAATTTGGAAAAAATAATATATATTTAAATGTTTTTATTTTTATTTTTTTCATTTTTAACATTCATTTCCACAAAATTTTGAGTTACAAATTTTCTCCCCATCTCTCTCCTACCCTCCACCCTATGATGGCAATCATACTGAATAACTCTTCCCCCAATCTGCCCTCTCTTCTATACCTCCCATTCCCCCTTACATTCTTGAAGGGCAGGATGGATTTCTATACCCCATTGCCTATATATCTTATTTCCCAGTTGCATGTGACAATAATTTTTTTAACATTTGTTTATAAAACTTTGAGTTACAGATTCTCTCCCTTCTTCATTGCTCACCCACCACCAGTAGGAAGAAAACCAATTCAATATAGGTTATACATGTGTAGTTATGCAAAACATTTCCATAGTAGTCTTGTTGTGAATGACTAACTAGAGAAAATAAAATATGTTAAAAAGAAATCATTTATCCATTTTGACCTTATCTTGGTATATGATGTGAAAATCATAGTTGTTGAGTCACTTGAATTTGCTTCTAACACAGAACAAAAAATATATATAAAATATAAAGCACTGAAATTTTGAGACACTTCAAACAGCAATTATCCTAAATACAACCTCATTTTCATATCAAACAAAGAGGGTTTCTTAGATCATTTAGGCTGGTATCTAATCTCTCCACATTCCTTTCCCCACTTGACACAACAGGAGAAGAATGCAGAATTTTTTTGCCTTTTCACTAATACTTCTGCCACTAACACTAGAGAAGAGGGACTAATTAAATCACTCATAAAGAGTAGTAGAGAATCTTACTATAACTACTGGAATCCCATTCCTCACAGCATAGGTCATAGGAACTTTAACTTCTTTACACACTGATTCTGTACATTGATATGCCTACTTGCTCCCAATATTTCACTGTAGCTATGCTTGTAGGAGAAGAGGGGCTTAGCACAGAAATTATTTTCTCCATTCTCTATATTCTCTGAATGTCAAATATCTAAGACACAAAAAAATCTTTGTGACTTTGTAATCATACACACAGTCTATTACTAAACAAAATTCTGGAAAATGCTCCTAATGAAAAATGGGACATGTGAATTAAAGCCCTAGGAATTTCTCCCCTTGATTATATCTACTAAACCAATTTGTTTTGTTGGACTTCTAAGCTGTTAGATTAATTTATTGATATTATCCTGTTCTCTCTTCTGGTTGTCTGGTTAAGTAGTATTGTAGCATTTATTTTAGATATACCATTATTTTCTTTTCCAATACAGTGTTCATTCCTTTTATTAGAGTTTCTCTTTACTTGCATATTTATTTATTCTATGTGTCTATTAAATTTTCCAGAAAATTTTCTCATAATACAAATTTTCTTTCTCATTTTTATTTGATTTTTGCTCTTTTACCTTGTCAAATGCCTTAATGTTCTAAAGTGAGGAAGGGGGGCTGTTTTTAGACACAACAGATGGCTAATCACTTTTCTAGAAGCCTCTTCACATAGAGCTTCTACCATATCAATATTTTGCATCATCAAAAGCATTTATTAAGCACCTCCTATGCACAAGTTTAGGGACACAATTAAGCACCTATTAGGTGTCAGGCTAGGTATATGTTGATTTTGTCCTGGATGAAGCATAGCTTTAAAGACCTATAAATTATTCAAAGCTTCACCTTAGTAAATCATAAATTCATTTTCACAGCAGACTGTTGCAAGTGTGGATAGGAATCAAATTTCAAATTATGAAAATCTGACTTATTTTATGATTCTGAGTAAGTCACTACACCCCCTTAGCATAAATTTTATTATATATAACATATGATATATGACATGATAGCCCTTCCCTCATAAAGTAGTTGTGAGAATGAAATTACATAAGATATGTAAAATCTTCTGCAAAATCTTAAATGCTATAAAAATGGTAGCTGTTAGTAATATTAGTATAAGAATTGATATTAGTATTAGTATTCAGGAACATAATTGAGATATCCTAGATGTGAAAAACACCAATTGTCATTGCAATGAATGAATTGGAATATCTTGACAAAGAGGAAATGACTGGTTACAGGTTACACTTATAGGGGTCTTTTCAGAATCAGCAGTTAACATACAGACATATTATTATGTAGCTACAGCATAATCTAAAGTGAATATTACATAAAATTCACTGCTGACATCACAGTAACCCCCAGGAAGATGTCAACTGAAAAAGAAAAATGAAATGGAAAAAAGGAAAAAAATCACAATTAACAAAATGTTTGCATAAGTTTCTTATTATTCAATTATACAAAAATGCTTGCCACAAGTTTTAAAAGTTCAGAAATGACTCTCTGAGACATCAAGAATCAGTCAGACAAAAGCAAAAGAATGAAAAATGTAGGATAAATGATAAAATATCTCATTGGAAAAACAATTAACTGAAAAAATAGATGTAGAGATAATTTGAGAATTATAGAACTACCTGAAAACCATGATAAAGAGTCTGGAAAACATCTTTCAAGAAATTACCAATTAAAACTGCCCTGAGGTACTAGAACCAGAGGGTAAAAAAAAAAATCAAAAGAATCCACCTATCACTTCCTGAAAGTGATCCCAAAATGAAGACCTCCAGTAATATTTTAGCCAAATTCCAAAATTATTAAGACAAGGAGATAATACTGCAAGCAGCCAGAAAAATATCTTGGAACCATGTTCAGGACTGCATAGGAACTAGAAGCTTTTACTTTAAAGGATCAGAGGGCTTAGAATAGGTTCTTCCAAAAGGCAAAGGAATATGGATCATAACCAAGAATAAACTACCCAGCAAAACTGAGCATAATATTTCAGGGGAGGAGATGGATATTAAATGAAATACTGGACTTTCAAACTCTTGATGAAAAAAACAAACATAACTGAAGAAAAAATTGATCTTCAAATACAAGACCCAGAAGCAGCATATAAAGGTAAAGAGGAAAGAAAAAAATTCATGATGTTCAATAAGGTTAAAATGCTAACATTCCTAAATGGGAAAATGATACTTGTAATTTGATAATTCTGTCTATATTATGACATTTAGAAAGGGTATGCATACCCTTATACCCACAGAGAGTGTGTTTAAGGTATCTTGGTGTGATAATAAGAAAACTGATTAAGAGGTGAAAAAGGGGGTTATACTGGGAGAAGAGCAAAGGAGGAGGCATAAAAGGGAAAAATCCATTACATGAAGAGGCACAAAGTCTTAATACAACAGATAGAAAGAAAGGAAAAAGGTGAGCATTGTTTGGAATTTAATCTTATTGGATTTGACTCAAAGAGGGAACACACATATTCAATAGGTTATAGAAATGATCTTACTCTAGAGGAAATGAGAAGGAGGGGAAAGAAAAGACAGGGGATGGACAGAAGGGAGGGAAGAAGAAAAAAGGAAAAGGGGAAAGAAAAAAAGGGCTTATAGAAGGGGGGAAGATTAAGGGAGACGATGGTCAGAAGAAAACACTAGGGAGGTGGGAAAGGGGGAAAAAGGAGAGAAAGGCATAAATGGGGGGGAGGATGGAGTGAAAGACACAGTATCATAACTGAATATGAATGGGATAACTCACCCATAAAATGGAAGCAGATAGCACAGTGTATTAAAACCACAACCATAAAATACACTGTTTTCAAGAAATATTTTAGAAGCAGAGGAATATACAAAGAGTAAAGGTAAAAGACTAGAGCAGAAAATGTGATGGTTCAGTAAAAGTAAGCAGGGGTAGCAATCCTGATCTCAGATGAAGGAAAAGCAAAAATAGATCTAATGAAAAGAGATAAGGAAGTAAACAATATCTTGCTAAGAAGTACCATAGACAATGAAGTAATATCAATACTAAACATTTATGCACCAAGTGGTATAGAAAACAAATTCTTAGTGGAGAAGTTAATAAAGTTACAGGAAGAAATAGACAACAAAACTATACTTCTGGGGGACTTCAAACTCCCCCTCTCATAACTAGATAAATCTAACCACAAAATAGACAAGAAAGAAGTCAATGCGGTAAATAGAATTTTAACAAAAGGTAGATTTGATAAACTTCTGGAGAAAACTTGATGGCAATAGAAAGCAATATACTTTATTCATAACAGTGCATGGCACCCATACAAAAATTGGCTTGTAGTAAGGCATAAAAACCTCACAATCCAATATAGAAAGGCAAAAATATTAAATGCATCCTTTCCAGACACTGATGCTACAAAAATTACATGTAATACAAGGGCATTGAATGATAAGCTAAATATTTGGAAACTAAATAATCTGACTCTAAAGAATGAGTGGGTTGAAGAATAAATCATAGGGATAATCAAAAACTTCATCCAAGAGAATGAGAATAATGAGACAATACACCAAAAATTTGAGATGCAATAAAAGTGTTTTGGGGGGGAAGTATTATTTCTTTAAATGCTTACATGAATAAAATAGAGAAAGAAAAGATCAAAGAATTGGTCATGCATCGCAAAAAACTAGAAAAAGAACAAATTGGGGCAGAGTAAAGATGTCGGGGAAGAAAAAGCACTTCCACAGAGCTCCAACCCACACCACTTAAAAATTATGTAAAAAGGGGACTCTGAACGACTTCTGGAGCTCCAGAACCCACAAAATGCTAACCTCCCGCTAACCTCCTGCTAACCTCCCACTAATCTCCCACTGAGTACAGCCCGGCAGTATAGCAGGAAGCAGCTAGCACAGTGCTCCGGGAGCCACCAGCGCAGAGCTCTGTGAGCTGCCAGTGGAACCTTCTGGCCAGGCCCACATGAGTCGCAGTTTTAGCCTGAGGGTGGCCAGACCAGCAGCCAGCTGGAGGGACCCCAGAATACCAGAAGCTGTGGCATTTCCAGAATTATCAACACATAAATGCCTAGGACAAAGTGAGAGGTTAGTGTCCTATGGACTTTGGGACTAGTTGGGAGAATGAGTCAGCTTCTTCCCCGGGGGGGCAAGAAACTTCTGAGAAGCTGGGGCAGCTTGAGCCAAGTTGGCACATTGCAGCTTCAGCTCTTGGCCTGCGAACTCTAGGGGGATCCAACGACCGGTATGTGGGGGAAGCTCTCTTGCTTTACCCTTCTTGGATCTGGATTGCGGTCTGGGGTGGAGGTCTTGGGGTGTGTGACCAGCTTGCCAGAGTGTGTGGAGGCTTCACAGAGGCCACCCAACTAATACCTCCGAAAGTTGAGAAAACCCCAACGTTTGGGATGGAAGTTCCCCTGGCTGGTGGCAAAGTCCTACTGTGGCAACAAGCCCAAAAGTCAAGTAATTGAGTGGCACCCTGCAAAAGAAATCAAAGGAAACAAAAGAAACAGAAAAATGCAAAATTAGACTCCTATTTGTGGGGCAAAGAAGGTCAAAGCATGGAACAGGAGGAGGACTGTGATGTCAGAACTCCTGCACCAAAAGCCCCAAATGAAAATACAAGCTGGCTAGAGGCCATAGAGAACCTTAAGAAGCATATAAGAAAAGTGGGGAAAAATTGGGAAGAGAAATGAGAAAGATGCAAGAATAGTATGAAATGACAGTCAACAGCCTGACTGAGGAAAATAGCACCTTAAAAAATAGACTAACTCAAATGCCAAAAGAGGCTCAAAAACTGAATGAGGAGAAGAATGCCTTAAAAAGTTTAATTTGCCAGATGGAAAAAGAATCTCAAAAGTTCACTGAGGAGATTCATTCCTTCAGAATTAGACTGATACAAATGGAAGCTAGTGACTTTATAAGAATTCAAGATGCTATTAAGCAGATCCAAACAAATGAAAGAATAGAAGGCAATGTGAAATATCTCATGGGAATAACCACTGACCTGGAAAATAGATCCAGGAGAGATAATTTTAAAATTATTGGACTACCTGAATGCCATGATCAAAGAAAGATCTAGAAGTCATACTTCAAGAAATTCTCAAGGAAAATTGCCCTGATGTTTTAGACCCAGAGGGCAAAATAGAGATTGAAAGAATCCACAGATCACCTCCTGAAAAAGATCCCAAAAAGAAAACTCCTAGGACTATTGTAGCCAGGTTCCAGAATTCCCAGATCAAGGAGAGAATATTACATGGAGCCAGGAAGAAACAATTTCAATATTGTGGAAACACAATCAGGTTAACACAGGATCTGGCAGCTTCTACACTGAGGGATCAAAGGGCATTCAATATGATATTCTGCAGGTCAAAGGACCTGGGATTAAAAGCAAGAATCACCTACCCAGCAAAACTGAGTATCATGTTTCAGGGGAAAATTTGGTCATTCAATGGAATAGAGGACTTTCAAGCATTCTTGAGGAAAAAAACAGAGTTGTATAGAAAATTTGACATTCAGACACAAGAAGAAGAGATGCTTGAGAAGGTAAACAGGGAAAAGAAATCACTACGAACTTGTCAAAGTTGAACTATTTACATTCTTACAGGGAAAAACAATAACTGTAACTGATTAAAAAGAAGAAAAAGAACAAATTAAGAAGTCCCATTAAATACTAAATTAGAAACACTGAAAATCAGAGATTAATAAATCTGAATTTAAGAAAACTATTGGTTTTATTTTTTTAAATAGAGGAACCTTTCTTTAATTTACTTTTAAAAAAGAAAGAAAACCACATTGACAGTATCAAAAATAAAAAAGGAGAATTCACCATCAATGAAAAGGAAATTAAACAATAATTGGGAATTATTTTGCCCAACTGTATGACAATAAATCTGGTAATCTTGGTAAAATAGATGAATAATTAGAAAAATATTAATTGCCCAAATTAACAGAGGAGGACATAAAATACCTGTTTCAGTAAAAGGAATTGAGTAAATTATTTATGAACTCCCTAAGAACAATCTCCAGGACCAGAGGGATTTACAAGTGAATTTCCCCAAACATTTAAAGACCAATTAATCTCAATACTATATAAACTATTTGGGAAAATAAGTGAGTAAAGGTCCTGCCAAAAGTTTTTGTTTGTCTGTTTGTTTGTTTTTTTTTGTTGTTTTTTTTTTGTTTTTTAATGATACATGTATGGCTCTTAAACAAGGAATTTAAGGAAGAGCCAAAATAGAGAGAGAAAGAAAATTATAGACCGATTTCCTTAGATGCAAACATTTTAAATAAAATACGTACAAAGAGATTACAGCAACTTCTTCAGAAGAATAATGTACTACATCCTTGTATGATTTATACCAATAATTCAAGTCTGGTTCACTATAAGGAAAACTATCAGCATCATTGACCATATCAAGAACAAAAGTAACAGAAATCACATGATTATCTCAATAAATAAGTAAAAAGCTTTTTGACAAAATACAGCACCCATTCATATTGAAAACACTGGAGAGCATAGGAATCAATGGAGGTTTCCTTAAAATCATAAGTAGCAACAATCTAAATCCATCAGCAAACATTACATGTAATGGGTACAACTTAGAAGCATTTCAAATAAGATCAGAGGTGAAACAAGGACATCCATTATTACAACTGCTATTCAATATTGTACTAGAATAGTTAAATTTAACAATAAGAGAAGAAAAAGAAAAGAAGGAATTAGAATAAGCAAGGAAGAAATAAAGCTCTCAGTCTTTGCAGATGACATAAGAGTATACTTAGAGAATCCTAGACAATCAATTAAAAAAACTCCTTCAAATAACAACTTTAATAAAGTTTTAGGATATAAAACAAAGCTACATAAATCATCAGTATTTCTATATATTACTAAGAAATCCCAACTGCAACAGAGAGAGAAATTCCATTTATTGTAGGCAATATAAAATATGTGGGAGTCAACCTGCCAAGAAAAAGCCAGGAACTATATGAACACAATTACCAAAAACTTTTCCTACAAATAAAATCACATCTAAATAATTGGAAATATATCAATTGCTCATGGGTAGGCCATATTAATATAATTAAAATGAAATTTCTACCTAAATTATTTTATTTATTCAATAGCAATCACACTACCAAAAATATTTTATAGAGCTAGAAAAAATAACAAAACGCATCTGGAAGAACAACATGTCCAGAATATTAAGGGAATTAATAAAAAGGAATTCAAGGTAACATGGCCTAGCCATACATAAAGTAGCAATCATCAAAACCACTTGGTTTTGACGCAATGGATCAGTGCAATGGCTTAGGTACACAAGACACATGATCAATGACCGTATTAATCTATTCTTTGATAAACTCAAGGACTCAATTTCTTTTTCCTGGGATAACAACTCACTATTTGACAAAAACTACTGAGAAAACTGGAAAAAAATGTATGGCAGAAACTAAACATAGACCAACATCTTAAGCTGTATACCACAATAAGGTTCAAAGGGGTACAAGTTAGAGCTAAAGTGTGCTTCTTATAGCACACTTTATTAGCATATTAGGAGAGCAAGCAATAGTTGACCTGTCAGATCAATGGTTAATTGAAGAATTTATGAGCAAGCAAGAGATAGAGAACATTATGAAATGGAAAATCAATAATTTTGATCACATTAAATTGAAAAGGTTTTGTACAAACAAAGTCAATGCAACTATGATTAGAAGGAACACAGAAAGCTGGGAAACAAGTATCTCTGACAAAAGGCTCATTTCTAAATATATAGAGACCTGAGTCAAATTTGTAAGAATATAAGTAATTTCCAAATTGATAAATGGTCAAATGATATGGACAGGCAGTTTTCAAATGAAGAAATTAAAGCCATCTATAATCATGTGAAAAAAATGTTCTAAATTACTATTGACTAGAGAAATGCAAATTAAAATTCTGAGGTACCACAACACATCTATTATATTGGTTAACATGACAAAACAGGAAAATGATAAATGCTAGACATGTGGGAAAGTGAAATACTGATGCATTGTTGGTAGAGTTGTGAACTAATCTAACCATTCCAAAGTGCAATTTGGAACTATGCCCAAAGGGCTAAAAAACTGCATATTTTTAAGCCAGTAATAGGGACTCACATGTACAAAAATATTTTAGCAGATTTTTATATGATGGTCAAGAATTAGAAATTGAGGGGATGCTTATTAATTGGTGAATGACTAAAAAAGATTTAGTATATGAATGTAATAGGATATTATTCTTCTATAAAAATGATAAGTGATGGAGTGTCTAGGTGCCAGAGTCAATAGAGCACTGGCCCTGGAATCAGGAGGACCTAAGTTAGAATCCAACCTCAGACATTTAAAATGTACTAGCTGTGTGACCTTAGGCAAGTCATTTAACCACAATTGCCACACTCCAAAAGACAAAAAGAAAAAGAATGAAATGATGAATAGGTGGATTTCAGAAAAACCTGGGATGATTTCCATGAACTGATGTGAACAGAACCAGGAGAACACTACATAGTAACAACAATATTGTGTGATGACCAACTTTGATAGACTTAGCTCTTCTCAGCAATGCAATGATCTAAGACAATTCCAAAAGATTAAAAAAATGCTATTCACATCCACGGGAAGAACTATGGAGTCTGAATGCATATGAAATCATACTATTTTCTCTCTCTTTTATTTTATTTTTTTTGGTTGATGTGGAATGGAATGACAAGAGGAGACACTGAAGATGCTGAGTTTAGCTAGGAAACTAAGTAATTAGTCATGACTTAATACCTGAACTTGGAATAGAGAGGAATCATGAAACTTTAAAATACAGTAAGACGGTGACAGGTTAGATGTATAAAATAGAGAAAAAGGAAGAGCCAAAGATGAAGTGGTAAGACGAGGTGAATCCTACAGTACATTTTAGTTCTGAAGCCCTATGATTAGTTTTCCTGTTAGGCAAATGGATGGGAGTCTATACTTATAAATAACAAATGCAATCAGCACTCAATTATATGTCCTAATAGAACTGAATGGTGGTGTGGAAAAAGAGCAGCTGTTTTCAAGTAGCAGATTTAGTTTTTTTTTTTTTTTAATTATGTTTAGTCCAGGATAATATTAAAATTAGTTTCTATTCCCTAAACGTATAGCAAGTTACAGTGCCCTGGGGTGAGGATAAGGATAAACTATACAGAAATATGTGGGATTTAGGAAAAAAAGTTAACCCAAAATTACAAATGTGACAAGCTAAATCACATGAAGAAAGAAATCCAGATATGAAAAAGTTACCTACATAACGATATACAAATATTCTCTAGTCTTAATCAAGCCTTATGTATTCATTCCTTGGTTACTATATCTAGATAATTTATTTAAACTATCAGATTAGTTGTGGTACTACAGTGTTGTTGTTGTTTTTTAACTATTTAGAAAAATTAGTTACATAAAGTTTCTTAACTGTCTGGCACATAAATAATTTCTGCCCATTGTGTCTGCTATACTTGTGATTTACTATTCCACAACAGAAAGAAAGGAACTAAGGTTTAATGTGTTACCTAGAGTCAGCACTGATCATTTTTTCTATTGTCTGCTATCCCTAGTGTTGTATCCATTTACATTATTGTAGTCATTGTGTACATCTGAATGAAGTTCCCTTATTGTTATTTAGTCATTTCAGTTGTGTCCAATTCTTCATGACCCCATTTGGGGTATTCTTGGTAAAGTTACTGGAGTGGTTAGCCCTTTCCTTCTCCAGATCATTTTATAGATGAGGAAATTAAGGCAAACAAGGTTAAATGATTTGCCATGGATAACTGCTAATAATTGTCAGAGGCAGGATTTGAACTCTCAGGTCTTCCTGACTCCCGCCTTAGCTTCCTAGCCACTGCATCTCCTAGAAGTCAGGAAGTTCTCTTATAAAGGACTTTTATTGGTCATGATAACTACCACATAAACCCTGAAAAAAAGATAATAGGTAAATGATTACTCAGAGGGAATGGGAGGCACAAAATTAAGTGATGACCAAAATTGGTCTGAATGCAATAGCATTTACTTATCCCTTTTCATCTGCAATACTACGGAACTCCTGGGAGGTTAGAGAAAGACCCTATTATTTGAATCATTTACAATGGAGCTGAGACTAAGCATTCAGGGATAAACCAGAGGAAACAACCCTGCAGTGTCAGCAAGTGTTTGAGCTGACCTTTCCCTTGTCTTGCGTATCTAATTCAGTGAAACAAAGGAACAATTACTGAATATTTATATGTGCTGCTCTTTCAAGAGGGCTGTCTCAAGTGAACTCATACAGCTGGGATCCTCTAAGCAATTCAGTGACAGATTCCAGGGTAATAGCATCAACAATCCTCATAGTAATGCACATGAATTTTCCAAAATTCTCTATTAGTTATGGTCCCTATGAGGGATGCTATGTAGTTTTTTATTTGTTTGTTTTCTTGTTCAGTTTTTGTTTTTGTTTATTTCTTTTTCTTTCTCCAGATGTGAGTTACTGAATGCTGTGAACAACTCTGTGTAAAACACTGGGAACAATTTTAATGCATTATGTTATGGATTATTCTGGGCTCATAAGAACAAAATGGCTTGATATTTTAAATGATTTAATGGGTCTTTACCCTTGTACCCTTACACCCCAAAGCCAAAATAACCAAGTCAGTCAAAAGTCCCAAACCAGTTTGTATATAAATAAGCAAAGCATTAGCTTATAGCAGGAGCTGAATTACAGACCCAAATCACCTAATTCATTGTAAGAATTTTTGTCAATAATGTATGTAACTATCTTGGATACAGACATTAACTATAAAAGAGTGAGTAGGCTGGTGTCATGCTAATCTCCTAGGCAGTGATTCCTAAATCCGGGTTTACAACACTGAAATAGCACCTACTAAATCCAATCCAAATCCAATAAATATTTTAAAGCACCTACTACTTTAAAGCACCTACTAACTACTACGTGCTAATGAAAAGAAAGCTAGTCCTGTCCCTCAAGGAGACAACACTTAAAAGTGCATATATTGTTCCATAGAGTTGTTAGTGGGAAAAGTCAAAACTTCTCAGCCTATATACTAAAATCTTGTGGGAACAGGCCTGAGTTTGTTTCACCCTTCCCCTCTCTTTACTACTGTGACATCAGCAATAAGGCCTTTAGGAATCTTTTGACCACCACCCTTGCTTGCAACCTTTTCCCCTCCTTGCTTTAGCATTTGCCAAATAAGGACAAGAAATATACCCTGTTTGCCTGTTCTTGGCCTTTTTCTTGCCAAGGCTGTGAACCCACCTCCCAGACAATAGGGGATAGTGGTGGGCTTCTTTGCTTTTTGTCAATGGGAAGAATTTTGAGCCTAGGTAGTAAACCCACTTCCCAACCATTGGGAATAAGGATCTGGGTAGGAGGGGAATTGTCTGTGTTAGGGTATAAAACCTTATTATGCCTTCTGAAGTAACACACCTCATTCCACTGGTCTGCACTGCCAGAAGGGATGTCCTTTTTTCAAGAGAGCTGAATAAAAATTTCCTGTTCTTACCTGGAGACACCTCTAGCTTTTAATTTTTGGGTAGCAGATTTTTTGGGGTCCCTGTACCCCATACAGTTGGAACCGGGTAGACATTTCCTGTAGCAGTAGTAGTAGTAGTAGTAGTAGTAGTAGTAGTAGTAGTAGTAGTAGTAGCAGCAGCAGCAGCAGCAGCAGCAGCAGCAGCAGCAGCAGAAGCAGTAGTACTGAACACTCTGTTCTCCCACATATAGTGTGGGAATGTTGCTGTTTCCCTCAAAGGGAGGCAGAATAAAGATGTCCAACCTCTTCTACCCCTTCCTTTTTTTTTGCAGGAAAATGCCATTCGCTCCCCCCATAAGCACCCCATTTCTTCAAAATTAGATTGGAGCAAATGGAAGCTAGTGATATTATGAGAAAACAAGATAATATTGAACAGATCCAAACAAATGAAAAAACAGAAGGCAAAGTGAAATATCTCACCTCAAATACCTACAAAATATGACTCTAAACAAATTTTAGAGCTACATAACACACAAAGTGACAGAGAGAAACAAACCTCCTGTCAAAGGCAGCCAGGCAGATGCACAGGAAGGGATAATCACAGCAGGCAGGAAGCAGAGCCCAGCCTCTCCTGAGCCTGAGGTTATAGCCCCAGGACCGACCTGACCAGCCACAACTGGAGGGACTTCGGGAGGGTGGATCACCAGCAGCTATTGTGGTTCCCAGAATTATCAAACCATAAATGTCAAAGGCAAAGTAAAAGATCAATGTGGACTTTGGGAATCAGGGGTAAGGGAGTGTCATCAGTACTCTGTACCCAGAGGGAGAAGTTACTAAGGCACAGCAGCCACCGCTGTTTGGCTGCTTCAGAAATTCTGGCCTGCAAATCATAGGAAACAAACAACCATTCTGAGGGTAATTACTCTTGCTTTAACCTGCTTGGATCTGGATCACTATCTTTGGTAGAGATCCTGGGATGTGTGACCAAGTGCCAGAGCCTGTGGAGGCTTCAGAGAGGGCACCCAACTAATAGCTCAAGTAGCTGCAAAAACCCCAGTGATTTAGAAGAAACGTGTCCTCTCTGGAAGCAGAGTTCTACTGTGGCAAAAAAAACTCAAAAGTCAAGTAACTGAGTGGCAACATGAGCAAGAAATGGAAGAAAAGTAAGCACAGCTGTGAAACCTTTGATTATTATTTTGGGGACAAAAAGGATCAAAACATGGAACAGGAGGAAGACAACAAAGTCAGAACTGTATCAAAGATTGCCAAGAGAAATATGAACTGGTTACATGCCACAGAGAAGCTTAAGAAGGATTTGGAAAACCAAAAAAGAGAAATGCAGAAAAAATTGGGAAGAGAAATGAGAATGATGAAAGAAAAAATAGACTAACTCAAAAAGCAAAAGAGGATCAAAAACTCAATGAAGAGAAGAATGCCTTTAAAAGCCGAAAAAAAAAAAAAAAACGGGGCAGCTAGGTGGTGCAGTGAGTAGAGCATCAGCCCTGGAGTCAGAAGGACCTGAGTTCGGATCCGGCCTCAGACACAACGCAAACACAAACAAAAACCTAGCTGTGTGACCTTGGGCAAGTTACTTAACCCCAATTGCCCTCCAAAAGGCAAAAAAAAAAAAAAAAGCTGAATTTGCCAAATGGATAAAGAATTTCAAACGCTCTTCAGAATTAGATTGGAGCAAATGGAAGCTAGTGACTTTATGAGAAATCAAGATGCTGTTAAGCAGATCCAAACAAATGAAAGATAAGAAGGCAATGTGAAATATCTCATGGGAAAAACCACTGACCTGGAAAATAGATCCAGGAGAGACAATTTAAAAATTATTGGACTACCCAAAAGCCGTGATCAAAGAAAGCACCTAGAAATCACCCTTCAAGAAATTCTCAAGGAAAATGGCCCTGATATTTTAGAACCAGAGGGCAAAAGAGGTTGAAAGAATTCACTGATCACCTTTTCAAGAAGATCCCAAAAACAAAACTCCTAGAAATACTATAGCCAGGTTTTAGAATTCCCAGATCAAGGAGAAAATATTACAAGAAGCCAAGAAAGAAGAAACAATTTGAATATTGTGGAAACACAATAAGGATAACACAGGATCTGGAAGCTTCTACACTGAGGGATCAAAGGGTTGGAATATGATATTCTGAAGAGAAGAGGAGATGGAATTAAAATCAAGAATCACCTACCCATCAAAACTGAGTATCATGTTTCAGGAGAAAATATAGTCATTCAGTAAAATAGAGGAATTTCAATAATACTTTTTAATTTATTTATATTTATTTATTTATTTTTTCCAAATGCTTTATTAATTTCTGGTTTGCATCATTCATTTCCGCCAGATTTTGAGTTACAATTTTTCCTCATTTTCCCCTACCTACCACCCCAAAACAGCAGTCCCACAAGATATCCCCTGATCCAATCTGCTCTCTCCCATATCTTCTCCCATATCTCCTTCAACTTTTCCATTAGGGCAAGGCAAATCTCTGTGCACCAATGCCTGCACATCTTATCTTCCAGTTACATGTAAAATAGTATTAATGACAGTATTTATATATATATTTAAAACATTTAATTTTAAAACTTAAGATCCCAGATCCATTCCCTTCATCCCTTGTCACCTGCTCCCACTGGGAAGATTAGCAATTCAGTATATGTTGCACATGTATAGCTATGCAAAACATTATCATAGGAGATATATTGTAAAAGACTGACTATATTTCCCTCCCACCAATCCCACCCCCACCTGGTCCATTCCCTACTTTGATCCTGTCCTTCTTTGATAGTGGGTGCCTCCAAACTCCCCTGACCCCAGAATGGCCTCCCCTCAATCCTCACCCTTCTCATCCCCCTCCCCCCTACTCTTCTGCAGGGTGAGATATCCCATTTAGTATGTATGTCATTCTCTCCCTGAGCCAAATTCAATGAGAATATAGTTTTGCTTTTTTGCTTTCCTGTACTTCCCCTCCCCTGTGACTACTTCCCTTTGCCTCTTCTACATGAGATAGTTTACCCCACCCTGTCTCTCCCCATCTCGTCTTGCCACATTCCTCTCTCACCTCTTAACTTCACCCCTTAAGTATCATCCCTTCCTACCAAATTCGAACTCTGCCCTCTATCCATGTATAACTGTAAACATATATACACACATTCACATATGTATTCATATGCCCATATATCCTTCTTCAATTATTTTCATACTGAGGAAGTTTTCATCAGTCACAGTTATCATTTTTCCATGTAGGAATATAAAAAGGTCAACTTTGAAAAGTTCCTTTTGATTTCTTTTCCCTGTTTACCTTCTAAAGTATCACTTGCTTCTTTTGTCTGAATGTCAAATTTTCTATTCAACTCTGGTTTGTTCCTCAAGAATGCTTTAAAGTCCTCTATTCCACTGAATGATGATATTTTCCCCTGAAACAAGATACTCAGTTTTGCTTGGTAGGTAATTCTTGTTTTTAATCACAAATCCTTTGCCCTGCAGAATATCATATTCCATGCCCTTCAATTGCTCAATGTAGAAGCTGCCAGGTCCTGTGCTATTCTGATTGTGTTTCCACAATATTGAAATTGTTTCTTCCTGGCTGCTTGTACTATTTCTCCTTGATCTGGGAATTCTAGAACCTGACTATAATATTCCTAGGAGTTTTCTTTTGGGGATCTTTTTCAGGAAGTGATCTCTGGATTTTTTCAACCTCTATTTCCCCCTCTGGGTCTAAAACATGAGGGCAATTTTCATTCAGAATTTCTTGAAGGATGATTTCTAGGTTCTTTCTTTGATCATGGTTTTCAGATAGTCCAATAATTTTTAGATTATCTCTCCTGGATCTGTTTTCCAGGTCAGTGGTTTTTCCCATGAGACATTTCACATTGCCTTCTATCCTTTCAATTGCTTGGATCTGTTTCACAGCATCTTGATTTCTCATCAAGTCACTAGCTTCCATTTGCTCCAGTCTAATTCTGAAGGAATGAATCTCCTCATTGAATTTTTGAGATTCTTTTTCCATCTAGCAAAGTTGGCTTTTAAGGCACTCTTCTCCTCATTGCCTTTTTAAGCCTCTTTTGCCACTTGAGTTAGTCTATTTTTAAAGATGTTATTTTCCTCAGTCAGGCTGTTGACTCTCATTTCACACTTTTCCTGCATCCTTCTCATTTATCTTCCCAATTTTTCCTCCACTTCTCTTATTTGGTTTTTCAAATCCTTCTTAAGGTCCTCTATTGCCTGTAATGCTCTTGTATTTTCATTTGGGGCTTTTGGTGCAGGAGTTTTCACCTCCCAGTCCTCCTCCTGTTCTGTGCTTCTATCCTTTTTATCCCCAAAATAGGAGTCTAATGTTGAATTTTTCTGTTTATTTTGTTTCCTTTGCCTAGGCATATTGCCACCTAATTACTTGAGTTTTTTGCTTCTTGCCACAGTAGAACTCTGCCACCAGACAGGGGACCTTTCCTCCCAAATGTTGGGGTCTTCTCAACTGCTAGATGTATTAGTTGGGTGCCTTCCTTGAAGCCCCCACAAACTCTGGCAAGCTGGAAACATACCCCAAGACCTCCAACCCAGAATGCAGTCCAGATTCAGAGAGGTTAAAGCAAGAGCAATTACCCCTTAGACTGATTGCCAGATCCCCCTACAGTCTGAAGGCCAGGAGCTGAAGCTGCAACTGAAGCTGCAAAATGGCGGCTGTGCTGCGCCTCCTCAGCCACTTCTAGCCCCCAGGGGAAGAAGCTGATGTGCTCCCAAATACTGGTCCCAAAGTCCATAGGGCAATAACCTCTCACTTTTTGTTGGAAATTCTGGAAAACCCTCAGCTCCTGGTGTTCTGGGTCCCTCCAGCCAACTGCTGGCCTGGCTGCCCTGGGGCTAAAACCTCTGAGTCATATGGTCCTGGGCTCAGCTCCCAGAGTGCTGTGCAGTCTGCTCCCAGAGCACTGCCCTGGCCTCTCCCTGCACGGCTGTCTCAGCTGGAGGTTACCTTCTCTGTATCATTCTGTGGGTGCTGGATCTTCAGATGTTGTTCAGAATCCCCCTTTCATAAAATTTTGAAGTGGTATGGGCTGGAGAGATATGGAAGTGCTGTTTCTAGTCTACCATCTTGCCTCTGCCCCCCCAATTTCAATGATTCTTGATGAAAAAACTAGAGTTGTATATAAAATTTGACATTCAGACCCAAGAAGTAAGAGAAGCATGAGAAGGTAAACAGGGAAAAGAAATCATAAGGAACTTATCAGAATTGAAATATCAGAATTGAACTATTTACATTCCTACATGGAAAAATTATAATTATATGAAACTTTTCTCAGTATGAGGATAGTTGAAGGGAATATAAATGTATGAATATACACATATAGGTATATACATATATGCATGCATATATATATGTATACATGCATATATATGTCTATATAGGAGGGTATATGGACATATGTGAGTGTTTATGTATATATGTATATATGTATACATAGACAGAGGGAACAGGATCAATTGAACAGGAAGGGATGATACTTAGGTGAAATTTAGGGGTGAGAGAAATATAATGAGAGGAGATGGGATGAGACAGAATGGAGTAAAGTATCTCATATAGAACAGGCAAGGGAAAACTGTTACAATAGAGGGAAAGAAAAAGAAGGAAAAAGGGAATGGGTCAACCTTACTCTCATTGAATTTGGCTTAGGGAGGGAATGGCATACTAAATAGGGTATCTCACCCTACAGGAGAGTAGGGGGTAAGGGGATTAGGTTTCGGGGGAAGGTAATTAGAAGCACACACTTTTGAAAAGGGACAGGGTCAAAGTAGAGAATAGAACAAGTGGGGGGTGGTATAGGATGGAGTGAAATACAGTCAGTCTTTCACAATATATATCCACTATTTTAATTTTTTGCATAGCTACACATGTACAACTTATATTGAATTGCTTGTCTTCCCAGTAAGGGTGGGTGATGAGGGAGAAAGGGAAAGAATTTAGAATTCAAAGTTGTAAAATCAAATGTTTAAAAATCTACATATATATTGTTGTTATTATTTTGACTTGCAACTTGGAAATAAGGTATACAGGCACTGGGGTATGGAGATCCATCTTGCCCTATTCGAAAGTCAGAGGGGTGACAGGGGAGGATATAGGAGAGAGTAGATTGGGGAGGAGGTATACATTGGGATAGCTATTTGGGGGTGATGTATTGGGGAAAATGGGGAGAAAATTTGTAACTAAAAATCTTGTGGAAATGAATGATGCAAAGTAAAAATAAACATAAAATTTAATTTAAAAAAAGGGTGGGCTGGACTAGAATTATATCTATGTATTTACTTAATATTCTTAATCCAGGTTTGGGAATATGATTTTTGCATTCAAGCTAACTTCTGATTGTCATTTTACTAGTGAAGGAAGCAAGACCCCAAGCTTTTTATCTAAGGCTTGACTCTCTTCCTACCAAATACCAGTTCCACAATGAAACACAGAGTACATAACTAAGAAACCCATTTATCCAAGTTAATTGCACCTCTACCTCCCATAGTTGTAGTGAGTATCCAATGAGATAATAATTATAAAAATTCTAAAGTGTTTAACAAAGTATCTGGAATATACTAGGCACTGCATAAATGTTAGCTGTTATTTTTATGCAGTACTGATTCAAGACAGTTTTATTAGTAGGGCATGGCAACTCCCATAGAGGTGAGATATTTATTAAGTCTGAAGGACAGTGACTTTTTTTTGGCTAGTCTTTCATACTGAGAAGTAATATAAATGTCTTGAGCCTTAGCTCCTTGGACCAATCCAGTATCAGGTATAATAACTTTCTTGACTTTTTGGGAAAAAACACATACTAAAACAGAAGCAAAAAAAAAAAAAAATTAAACAACAATTAAAAAAAAAAAAAAACTACTGTCCTAATCTATATGACACTCTCTGGCAGATATTTCTCCCATTGCATTTTCCATTTCCTAGGACCTAACACAGTGTCTACTGTATAATGGCTGTGCAATAAATGGTTAACTGAATTTAATTTTTTTTTAATATCATATTTTGTTTATATCAATTTGGACTCCATTAATCTCTTAAGTTTATTGTTTGATCAGAATTTTGTAAAACTAGCCAATACAGTAAAAGTTTAAAAATTATAAACCCAAATAAACATGGGACATGGAAGGAATTTCAAAATGGCACTAGCATACATGCAAAAGGAAAGATACTTGTAAATCCAAAGAACAAAAAAATGAGGTATTTTTTGTACCACCATGTTTGTCTTTCTTCTTTTCTCTTCCCTCTTGACTTTTTTTTTAGTAGTTTGAGGACCTAACAATTAACACTAGTTAGGAGAATTTTGCTTTTCCTTGCTTTTCTTTAGGGGTTACAGTTAATCAGGTATTTAAGAGTACATTCCTCAGAGCAATTGACTGAAACCATTTACTTACTGACCTCACAACTACATTGTGTTCTTTGTTTGTTTGTTTTTTGGAGGGGAGAAAGTAGGGCTATAGGTGTTAAGTGACTTGCCCTAGGTCACATGGCTAGTTTTATGTTAAGTGAATGAGGTCAGCTTTGTTGTGTTAATGTTCTTTGGGTTCAATACTATTTTAACTGTCCTGATTAAAAAGCATCCCTGTTCATGACTCAGAGACCCCTAATCTCCCATTCAATTCCCATCTCTTGTTTCTAAACCAATCTTCTATCCAACCAAGGGAAGGTAGAGAACTAATGGATAGCTGAACTACATGGAATAGTTGTAATTCTTGGAGAGGGAGGAAATCGTTTCCTTTCTTTGCACAAGAGGCAAACCAACCACTGTTAACCAATTATTCCACCTTAGCACTTCAGAGATGATATAGCTGACTCTTTTATAAATGACCCACCAAGAGAACCCCTTTCCCACATATCCCCATTTCAATAGATGGAAATCTCAGAGACTATGCTTGGTATATACTGGTATGTAATAAATTTCAGCACAGATGCGGTTAAAATACAGATTGCTGCTGATTTAAATGCCTCAGTGCTATTCGCTCTTGAGAAATGCTTGTCTTCATCACAAGGGAGTACTCTGCTCTTCTAATATTATGCAAAACAAAATCTCAGTCAGGATAGAAAAAAATCCATTATTAATAAGACATAAATTATTCCTAATCTACACACAATGCCTAATCCCTGGTTCACAGAAATGCAAATTGTGCTTCAGAAACAATGTTAACAAGTCTTTTTTTTTTTTTCTGTAAGAGACAAGAGCCTAAGCTCAGTGTAAAATACAGAATAAACCCTTCAAGCTCATTCCCAGGAAACCGTTAATTGAAGGTTACTCAGAACTGCAAGGAAAAGTCAAAAATGGGTGAACAAAATTGTGTGCACATTAAAACTGTTTGTAGTCTATTAAGAGTGATCTGAATGTACATTCTCTGTCTATTATTTCCCTTTGAAATTCTCAGGAACCTCAAGAAGTGTGGTTGTTCATTCAAATCCAACTCTTTATGATTCCCTTGGGGTTTTCTTGGCAAAGACACTGCAGTGGCTCTCCAGCTCATTTTACAGATGAGGAAACTGAGGCAAACAAGGTTAAGCAACTTGTCCAGGGTCACACAGCTAGTAAGTATCTGAGGCCAGATGTAAAATCAGTTTTTCCTGACTGTAGACCCAGCAGTCTATCCACAGTGGCACCTAGTCAGTTATACTTAATATATATACTCATATGTTTACATGATATTTTTCTCCTATAAAATGTAAGTAATGAAAGAGACTTTAATTTATGTCTTTCTTTGCATGCCTGAAAAAGTAGGAAAGTACCTGACATATAATAAGCTTTTAATCAATTATTGTGGCTTGATTTATATTGTCTATAAGGCAGACGGGTGTCTAATAGCTAGGTAAATAGTTGGTTCAGTAGATTGACAAATGTGGGTGTAAGAAGGTGGGAGTTCATACATGGCTTCAGATAACTAATACCTGTGAGACCATGGTTAAGTCACTTAACCAAAGTTTGCTTCAGTTTTCTAACATATAGATTAAGGATAATGATAGCACTTACTGTTCAGTTGAGAGAGAGCTGGTTCAGATTTGAAAGAATTCAATCAGGCCTCTTTAGCCAAAGGGAGCTTTATTGACACAAAGGTATAAGGGCCTGAGATTTAGCAAGGAGCTAAACAAAGGCATTGATATAGGATAAGGTCTAGACTTATATAGCCAGAAAGCTATACAGCCTATAAGATGGTTTATATGTAAGTTTTAGGGGTTTTAAAAGTGGTTGGAGATTTAGGGACAAGATAAGTCTTGCAAGATAAGGACACAGGATAAGGATGATAAATGACACAAGATAAGGTAGACAAGGAAATTTTTATGATGAAGGAGGAGGGAAGACCAGGAATTTTATGATCCAGAATAAGGGAAGTTTTGTGGAATTTCAAGATAGGAGGAGACTTTAGGACACCAGGGAACGAGCAAGTCAACCCTTAGCGCATCTCTGTGTTTTAGGGCACCTTTAGAAGATGAACCAGGGAAAAGGCAACACAGTCTTTAGGGAACCTTTGTATCCACGTTACCTCACAGGGTTGTTGTGAGGATAAAATTAGACATTTCTAAAGTGCTTTGTAAACATTAAAGTGCTATGTAAGTTTTAGCTATTTTCATTATTAACCGATAGATTGCCTTCTGATTTCTCTTCCATATAAGAGTATGTGATAGGCCACTAAATACATAAACACTCAAAAGTTTTAATGAATTATGAGCAGCTTCCTCCTCACATATTAAAACAAATCTTAGTTCCAGCCTCGCCTTGGTCAAAAAGACAAACTTGAGAAAATAAGACAAAAGAGTTTATTCACACACTGAGGCAGCAAGCAGTTGTGGGATGCTTTTTATAGACAAAGGTAAACAACTTCCAAAAGTAAAATATGATTGATTTTTTTTCCCACAGAAAATTATATAAAAACAGAAATTATTGAAGTCATACTGAGGGCTAATGTCAGAGACAACAACTGCTTATATAGAAGAATGGGGGAGGCTGGCACCTGATTACCTATGTCAAAAGGAACTGCCATGCCAGGTGTAATTCACAAAGACTGGGCCTCTTAGCCCAGACTTGGTATAATAGGAATTTTATTATTGATATCCTTGGCTAAATCTTCAAACTAATGCTTTTGTCAAATCTATTAGCAATTAGGAGAACCTTTTGCTCATGCCATCTGATTCAGACAATTCTGGAAGAAACTAAAAATACTCTGTTTGGCATTTTGTTGTATAAAGAATAAAGTATATGATGATGAGAAGGGAGGAGGAAATTGAAATGTGGGAATGAGAAGATATAATCAAGGGGTGGGATTTAATGAACCCTAAAATGTTAACTAATGAGATTCAAGGTGCAAAATTCAAATCTGGATGAATTGCAAAAAGGATTATGTAATTAGCTAAAATGTATACTTGGGGCTTTTCACTAGGGGTAAAAGGTCAAGTTATCCATCTGAAATGAAGGGAAATAAAAATCTTTTTTTGTAAATTCATTCATGTCAGGTAGAATTCTTGAGTATTTCTGACACATATAAGGGCAACAGTATTTTAATTGGTATACATATCATAAGGAGATGAGAATAGTGCCATATCAGCTACTCTCTCATTACAGTATCATGAGGAGATGTAATTAGTATGCAAGCTAGCTACACAGGAACTCAAAATCTAAACATGGTTTAAAATGGAGTCATTTTGACTGATTCAGCACAAGCAGTTGACTGTACACATACAAATAGAGACTCATCTGAAAACAATTAAATATCATCATTTGGTAGCACCCCTTGTTCCTAGATAGGTGACTAGCTAAATCAGTTATAATAAATTGTCTCGTGCTATCGAAGTTAACCGGGAAAGGACTAACTGCTTTTTTAGGAGTCCTCAGTGATGGGTGAGGTTCAGGTTTAGTTTCTAAAACCTCAAAGCAAAGAAGCCATTTACTGGTTTTCAGGCATATCTGACTGAATCTGACACCATTTGGATTTTTCTTTGGAAAGACACTGGAGTAGTTTTTCATTTCCTTCTCCAGCTCATTTTATAGATGAGGAAACTGAGGCAAACAGGGTTAAGTGACTTGCCTGGGTCACTTAGCTAATAAGTGTCTGAGGCCAGATTTGAACTCAGGAAGAAGAGTCTCATGATTCCAGGTCTGGTACTCTTTCTACTGCATCAAACAAGTTGCCCCAGGAAAGCTAAAAAAAATGTAAATAAAAACATCCCAGGAAAGCAGTTTTCCATTTTATTTTAAGCATTTCTAGAGAAAAAAGATTCTTTGGTGTCACATTCCAATGTTTTCACATTCCCTGTTGGCATAATATTTATAATATTCATATCTATAACTTCATCCTCTTCTAATATAAGGCCATTGTGAATGTGTGTGTGTGGGGGGGTGTCTGTGTGTGTGTGTGTGTTTTACAGCTCAGTAGGACCAATTTATTCTTGGTTAAAACTGTTGTATTTAAGGCTATGTAGAGTGAAGCAGAGACCTAAGATAATTCACCAGTTCAAGCAAAAGTGGCCATTTGGTCCAGGTAGTACATCCTACTTAATGCCATATGTATAGGAATAACCCAAAAACTGTGATCAGTGGTAGTCAATAAACTTGATTTGGTGAGAGCATTACTCAAAGTAGGTCATTTCCTTAAAAATACAAAGCAGTTCTTATACTTGAATAAAGAATCTGAACTTAAAATATTGTTGAGAGAAGAAATCTTAAGCAGGTTAAAACACAATAACCCCATTAAACCCATTAAAGATTGCCATCACTCTTCTTCTTTATTAAGCATCCTAATTCTAATTCAGAAGAGTTCAAAGAAACCTATGGAAATCCTGTGACCCAAATATGTCAATGAAATTCTGCTGTATTTTCATGTACACTTTCAAAGATATTCTCTAATTTAACATAGTTCCTTTGTTTAAATACTTTTTTGAAATGATCAAGAAATCAATTTTGTTAACACATATGCAGTTGATTTTTTCCTCAAAATTACAGATGATAGCTCTCTCATGAAATCACTAAGAACATTCATGATTTCAAAAATTTTAAACTAGGACATGTTTAGCTTTGGAAAAAGACAACAAAAAGGGATACCCATCAATTTAGAAATAATGCTATATCTAGCAACTGACATCTCTCTACTACAAGACTTCACTTTATACTAGTTCACATTAGTTTCGTAGACTGTCGTTAAAACTATCAGAGAAAGAGTGAAATGACCCATTTGTACAAAATTACTTATAGTAGCTCATTTTGTAGTGGCAACAAAAACCTAAAAAGGGAAATAGTGCTTATCAATTAGAGAGTTGCTGAACAAATCTTGGAATATGTATGTAATGGAATACTATGGTGTTTTAGTAAATATAAAAAGGAGAAGGAGAAACCAAGATGGTGGAGTAAAGGGAGCAATTTTCCCCCAGAATTTTCCCAATATTTCCCTCTAAACAACATTTTTTAAAAGTGTCATATATGATTCTAGGTGGCAAACCATTAAAAAGTCAAAATGAGCCATTTTTCCAGCCTAGGAAAACTTAAGAAGTCATTAAGAGAGGTCTGTGGATAATGAGTTAGGGACTGGGTAGGAGAGTCATGAGTTTCAAGGGCCTGCAGCAGTGTGGACACAGCAGTGTGTTCTCCAATTCTCTCCCCTCTCTGCTTGCCAAGAGAGCATGCAGTCTGGTATAGGCTCTACTGATACCTTCATATTAAACATATTTTCACATTAGTCATGTTATATAGAAGTGTTAAAACCAATGGGAGGAACCAGGATAAAGGAGAAACAAAAGAGAACAACAAAGAGAGCAAATAGTGTGCTTAAATCTGCATTCAGACTCCATAATTCTTTCTTTCAATTGTAGGTAGCATTTTCCATCATGAGTCTTTTCAAGCTATATTAGATCCTTGCACTGCTATGAAAAGCCAAGCCTCTAGAAGTCAGTCAACATACAGCCTTGCTCTTACTGAGTACAATGTTCCTCTGGTTCTGCTCATTTCACTCAGCATCAGTTCATATATGTCTTTCCAGGTTTTTTCTGAAGTCTGCCTGCTCATCATTTCTTATAGCACCATTGTCTTCATATGCCACAACTTGCTCAGTCATTCCCAAAATTATGGAAATCCCCTCAATTTACAATTCTTTGCCACCATAAAAAGAATTGCTATAATTTTGTACATGTGAATCCCTTTCCCATTTTTATTATCTCTTTGGGATACAGACCTAGGAGTGGTATTACTGGGTCAAAGGGTAAGCACAATTTTATAGCCCTTTGGGCATAGATCTAAATTGCTCACCAGGATGATGGAATCAGTTCACAGCACCATTGACAATACATCAATGTTCTAATTTTCCCTTGTCTTCTCCAACATTTATCATTTTCCTATTTTGACATGTTAGCCAATCTGATAGGTGGTAATGTGGTACCACAGGATTGTTTTGATTTCCATTTCTCTAATCAACAGTGATTTAGAGCATTTTTTCATATGACTATAGATAGCTTTAATTTCTTCATCTGAAAATTGCCTGTTCACAAACTTTAACAATTTATCAAGTGGGAAATGACTTCTGTTCTTACAAATTTGAATCAGGTCACTAGATATATTAGAAATAAGACCTTTATCAGAAACAGTGGCTGTAAAAATTGTTTCCTACACATTGTTCCCACTAGCTAAGCTGGGGGGAAGACCAGAAGGGATACCAGTGGCCCCAGAAATGGCTGAAGATATCAGAGCTAGGTCATGATCCCTGATCTTTGCCTCCAGTTAGAGAGTTCCAGCACTACCAGAGTACCAGCCAAGGGGGAAAACAAACAAAAAATAACAAAAAAGATGAGACTCATCCAACATTATAACTAGTACTTTTGTAAAAGAAGAAGGAGGAGGAAGAAGAGGGAAATAAAAGAAAAAGGAAAAGAAAAATCAGTGCAAGTGTTCAGTACATTGAAAAATACTCAGAAATATATGCATCTACAGAGCCCCCACCTATATAAAAATTTGATAGGAAATGTTCTTTCTGGTCTTCTGAACTGTGCCTGTTCTTTATAATTTTGCAATATTAACTTTTTATTTGTTTATGTGGTTGTTTTTGATATTTTCAATGTTGTAATGATTGTGTACACACACATACACACACACAAACATTCAGGGATTGTTTTCCTTGATATTGCTTACTTTATTTTGCATTATTTCATATAAATATTTCCACATTTGTTTTATCACTTTTGCCATTTTTTTTCAATAAGACAATTTCCTATTACATTCATTTGCCCTAAGTCATTTGTTATTGGCTTTTGTGTCCTGCGATCTCAGGTTCTGGTAGTCAGTTGGTTGTAGAGTCAGCAGCTTACCTGGTGCTGAACTGGGATTGATGGTGATGGCTGGTGTGCAGAGGCCAGGTAGGGTTTTACTGTGTTTCCTTTAGGTTGCATTGAAGGACCTGGGCTGAGGTGTGGGGGTGGGGGTGGTCTGGCCACTGGAAGTTGCCTCCTCACCAGGTGCTGTGCCACAGCATGGGTAGGCTCAACTGCTGGTGGACACCAGTTCATCATTCAAGTGGTGGTTCTCTGTGCCAGTGTCTATAGGTTCCCCTGTCTATGCAAAGTCATGCAGTGTGGCCTGATTTTGGTACTTGACCACTACACCACCATGGAATCAGGATGTCCCACTGGTTTGCTGACATGGGTCTTGCTGGGACACCTCCTATCCTGTACCAGTTCACTTCAGTCACAGAAGAGGGACCTTTTCAGTTAATTCCCCTAGCCTTACAAGCTTAAAAAAAAAAAAAGAACAACAAAAACAAAAATAAAATAAAACTGTTGCGCTCTCTCTTCCTGAAGGCTCCACTGTTCCAAGATTTTTCCTGGGAGGTATTTTCTGTGTTTTTCAAGGTCAGTGAGGTAGAGTCAAAGTGACTTACTGCTTACTCCACTATCTGGGCTCCTAGGAATCTGTGAAAATATTTTGTAATTGTATTCATATCATTGATGGGTTTGTTTTAGCAGGTAGACTCCCAAATATTTTATAATGTCTTTATAAACTTTAAATGGAATTTCTCTTTCTGTCTCTTGTTATTAGGCTTTGATAGTAATATAAAGAAATGGCTATGATATATGTGGGTTTATTTTATATCTTGAAACTTTGCTAAAATTGTTTATTATTTCAAGTACTTTTTAACTAGATCTTCTAGAAATCTCTAAGCAAATCATGATACCATCTGCAAAGAGTGATAAGTTTGATTCTTCTTTCCTATTCTAATTCTGTTCATTTCTCTTTTTTCTCTTATTGCTAAAGCTAATATTGCTATTACCATATTGAATAGCAGTGTTGATAATTGACATCATTGTTTCACCCTTGATCTCATTGGAAATGTTTCTAGCTTATCCATATGACATATAATGTTTGTTAATTGTAAAAGATACATGTTACTTATCATTTTAATAAAGACTCCAGTTATTCTTATATTCTCTAATGTTTTCTTGATAGGAATGGGTGTTATACTTTGTCTAAAGCTTTTTCTGTATATATTGAGATGATGATACAATTTGTTAGCTTTCTTTTTTATATGGTCAGTTATGCTGTTAGTTTTCCTAATATTGAACCAGACCTGCATTCCTGGTATAAATCCTACCTGATAACAGTGTATTATACTGGTGCTAATTTGCTCTAATCTCTTGCTAATATTTTTTTTAATGACTTGAGGGTGGCTAGGTGGCACAGTGAATGATGGAGCACCAGCCCCAGAGTCAGGAGGACCTGAGTTCAAATCTGAACTCAGACACAACACAAAAACTAGCTGTGTGACCTTGGGCAAGTTACTTAACCCCAATTGCCCTACCTTCCCCCCTCCAAAAAGAAAAAAAAATGATCCATTTTAATTTTTAAGGAGCTCTTCAGTGAATTTTTGACTCCTTTTTCCATTTGGCTCATTCTGCTTTTTAAGAACTTGTTTTCTACAGGCAATTTTTGTCCTTCCTTTTCCAAGCTATGGACTTTCTCCTGTCATTTCTTTTCCCCATTTTTTCTTATACCTCTCTTATTTGACTTTAAAAGTCTTTCTTGAGCTATTCCATGAAGGTTTTTTGGGTTCAAGACCAGTTCATATTTGTCTGATATGGGTATATTGACAATGTTGTTCTCTTCTGAATTTGTATTTTGATCTTCCCTGTTCCCATAATAAGAATCTTTGGACATTGTCCATTTATCCTTTTGGCCCATTATACTTGCCTATTTCATGGCTTTTAAAATTTAGCTCTCCTACTAGAGTACAAGAGACACTGACCCAAGCTTCTTGTGCTAGGAGCCAGGGACCAGTTCTCTGGCTTTGTGTTCTGGGGTCTCAGGTGCTGGCAGCTAGAGACTGTAAGTGTTTGGCAGCTTACCTCATACTGAGTTAGGGTCAGCAACACTGAAGCTCTCAGGGTGGGGTTGGGGGGGACTGGTCCCTGGAGGACACCTATTCACCCAGGATGCCTTTTCTAGGGTATTTCATGGGTTCATATTTTCAGGGTTTTTAGAGGGAGAGTGATAGTGACTTACTTCTTACTCCACTTGGCTCCTGGAAGTTGTAGACATCATATTTTTAAAAAATTATACAGGAAAAATACCAACATATATTAAAACCAGAAGGCAAAATTTAAATTGAAATAATCCACCCATCACTTCATAAAAGAAATCTTAAGATGAAAATTGCCAGGGATATTATGTCAAAATCTAAAGCTCTCAATGTAGGAAAATATACTGATGAGGTCCTTGTGATGTATATATGTCTGTAGTATCAATCTGTAACATCAGTTTGTAAGTTTGGGATTTATGTCTATAAAATCAATTTGTAAAAGCAGTCTGTAAAATCACACTTCCCCCCACCCAGCCTCAGAGCATTGACTCTTCCCCTTCCCCCTTCCAGCACTCTGCCCAGCAACAACTCATGACCTGTTTATCTCTGCTTGAAACAATAAGTTATGTAAATGTTATTTCCCTTAGTTAGAGTGGCCAGCCCCACCATAAATTCTTCAATACCTTATCTATAGGGTAACTCCTTAGTCAATTATATACCCACACTGTCTCTGATGACCTTGGTGGGTGACAGACTGGGCACTCTTTAGTGATGTGTCAGGCCTAAAACCACACCTCCAGGTAGCCCCGCCTTGAGCTATTTCCCAGTGAATCATGGGCAATACACCTGTGCAGTTGATATTAAAAGTGTATGGTCCTTTGAGCACTGACCACTCCTTAACTCCTCCCTGATCCCACCCTATATTTTGGAAGAGAGCTATGATTACAACCAATAATAATTTAATCAACAGAACTGAGTATAATACAACAAAGTGTAAAATGGATATTTAATGAAATAGATGTCCAATTATCCCGGATGAAAAGACCAGAAATGAACAGAAAATTTTATATTTAACCAAAGAACTCAAGAGAAGCATTAAAAAGTAAACATGAGTTATGGAAACATAAGGAACTAAAGAAGGATAAACATTTTTTTACACTTCAAATTGAGATGATACAAGTAAACCCCCAGGAACTTTAGGACAGTTAGAAGGAGTTTACTTAGAAAGAGGGCATCAGTGTGAGTCTATGTATTATATTGGTATGATCTCAAAAGAAAACTGAAGTGTGAGAAAGAGGGATGTACTGTGATAAAGGGGAGGGGATAGTCAGAATCAAGAAAATTATGTCACATAAGAGAGACACAAAAGGAAGAGTATTCACAGTGGAGGGAGAAATAGAGTAAGTGAGTAACACTTGAACCTCACTCTCATCTATACTGGTTCAAAGAGGAAAGAATATTCTACACAAACAGTTGTTTATAGAAATTGAAGGGAAGGGACAAGAGAAAGCAACAGAGAGAAGGATGATAAGAGGAAGGGAAGATTAATGGAGGCAGAAGTCAGAAGCAAAACAGACTTTTAAGAAGATGGTAAGGTAAGAAAAGAAGGATAAATAGAAGAGAATAGGATGGAGGGGTATGCAAAGTTACTAGTTATAACTGCTTGAGAATGATAATAAACTAATCCATTAAATAGAACAAGACAGCAGAATGGATTAGAAACCAGAATCTAATAGCATTTCATTTACAAGAAATTTAGTTGAAAAAGAAAGACGTACACAGAATTATAACAAGGGACTGGAGAAGAAGCTATATGCTCTAGGTGCTGTTTAAAAAAGAGGCAAGGATATCATAGAAAATTAATTACTATCAATGCTAAACATTTGCACCAAATAGGGTAGCATCTAAATTACTGAAAAAAAAAAAAAGCTTAGTTACAAGAGGATTTTGTTTTTTTATTTGCGAAGTGGACCAATGACATCATAGGAGATATTTTAGATGTGAATTGAATATAATTGAAGCAGCCTTGCATAAAGTTGCTTTTTGTAGGTCAAACGCAAGACAAAAGTCAAGAAAACTTGATGGCTTGGGATTCTATGTATGACCTTGGCATCTTCAATGCCTGATAAAGCTCTAAGCATTCCACAAACTGACCTCAACCTTCTTCATGGTTGTTGGAATAAATTGTCCTCATCTCTCCATTCTGCCAGGGAAAGATTTCATGTGGGTGGAGTAGACAGCCCTCTGACTCACTGAAAGGGGTTTAATCCATCTCCAAGATGATTTCTTGGGCTATGTTTACTGTGCGTGACATAGCTCCTTGAAGTCATGGGTGAGAATTAGTGAAGAAGAACACCAAAGATGAATGAGCAACCTTGAAAAGGACTCAGGAAGCCCTCACACCAGAGTGATCTGCTACCAATGTGGCAGAATTGCTTAGTATATTCAATTTTAACTAAAAGATTGGTGGTTTAAGCACATCCAAAGATACATCTTTACAAAGTACAAAATATAGACAATAAAATATATTTGTAGAGGAACTTCAATTTATGTCTGTTAAACCTATAAAATAAACTGTAAAAAAAAAGAAGTTGAGATAAATATTATTTTTTAAAAAGGTTAGAAATTATGAACCACTCCATTAAATGTAATTAATTAAATAGAATGGAATATATCATTTACTCAGCTGTACAGGGCACATTCAAAAAAATCTGTCGTGTATTGGGGCATAAAATCATCACAAACAAATGTAGAAAAGCAGATATTCTAAATGCACCCCTCTGAGATCATAATACAATAAAAATTACATTCAATAGAGAGTCTTGGAAGAAGAGATTAAAAATTAATTAGAAATTAAGTAATCATACTAAAGAATGAGTGGGTCAAGAACAAATCATAGAAGCAATAAATAATTTCATTAAAGAGAATGACAACAATAAAACAACACTAAAATAGGGGAAATGTAACCAAAGCAGTTCTTAAGGGGAAGAAACATGTCCTTATATACTTAATATAACTAAAAGAGAAAAAGCACAAATTAATCAATTGACCATGTAGTTAAAAAACTAAAACAAAATTAAAACTTTCAATTAAGCATAAAAATATCAATCCTGAAATTTGAAAAAAAAATTAATGAAATTGAATTTAAATAAAAATAAACATTGAACTAATAAATAAAACTAGGAGCTGGTTTAAAAAAATAAACAGAAAATTAGCTTATTTAGTTTAGAAAGAAAAAAAGCAAACCAAATTATCAATATAAAAATGAAGAAGTTGAATACACAACAAAAGTAACTGAAATTAAAGCCATAATTAGGAGAAGTTTTACCCAATTATATGCCAATAAAACATTTATAAATGAAATGAAAGAATAATTACAAAAATATAAATTGCCCTGATTAACCAAAGAAATAGAATACTTAACCCCATCTTAAAAAAGCAAATTGAGGTGTAGCTAAAGTGGGGTAAAAAAAAAAAATCAGGAAGCTGCTGGAGATTTTTCCAGTTTCCTCAGAAACAACATTAATTCAAGCCTCTATATGGATTCTAGAGTGATAGAACCTACAAAGGAACTAACGACAGTGAAATTATTTTTCAGTTGAAGATAACTTAGAAGGACTTCAGGAAAGATCTGGCTCACTTAGAGAAAAGGGAAGTGTAGCCCAGTGAAAATGGGGTCTGGGCAAGCCAGCAAGAGACTCTTAGCCACAACACAGAGCAGTAACCAAGGCTCCTCAGTCATGGATCATAAGATTAGCTACACAGCAGGACAGAGTGAAGTCTCCAGTCCCAGCACAGAATGTAAAGTGCCATCCTGGGAAACCCTGGCACAATGTGTGATTAGGTTGGGCTATCCCAGTCAGTGATGCCAGGTGCAGAAAGTCAGTCAGCAGGCCCCAGGCTTCTAGCACAAGAAGCTTAGGATAATGCCTCCTATACCCCAGGAGCAGAACTCAACTTTAGAAGTCATGTAATAAATTAAGAATGAGTAAAAACCAAAGCAAAACAGAAAAGAGCATTGAACATAGGAAATTACTATGGTGACAGGAAAGATCAAAATACAAACTCAGAAGAGAACAGAACTGTTTAAATGCCTACATGAGAAGCTCAAGGGGAAAGATGAATTGGTCTCCAGACAAAAAGCTGTCTTATAACAGTTCTAAGAGGATTTTTAAAAAATCAATTAAGAGAGACAGAAGAAAAATTAGGAAAAGAAACAAGAGTTAAACAAAAGAGAATCAACAGCTTGGAAAATGAAAGACAAAAATTGACATACACACAAAAAAGCAGTTCCTTAAAAATAAAAATAGAAAAAAATGAGGAAAATATCCCCTGACTGAAACAATGCCTTAAAGACTCAGAATTGGCTAAATGGAAAAATTAAGTACATCCTTTGCACTTCTTCATGTAATGTACCCTACTCTGCCTCCCCCCTTTCTCTTCTCCTAGTATGATCCTTTTTTTTTTTTACGTTTTTTATGTCATCTCATAAAAATCAAGAAATTGTCAAGGAAAACTGCCCTGATATCCTAGAACCAGAGAGTAAAATGGTCATTGAAAGAATCCAACAAATATCTCCTGATAGACATCAGAAACAGAAAACTACAAGCAATAATGTAGCTATATTCCAAAATTTTCAGGTCAAGGAGAAAATATCGAAAGCAGCCAGAAAAAAAAAAAAACAATTCAAATATAAAGGAGACATGGTCAGGATTACACAGGTTTTAGGAGCTTCTACAGTATATTATATGCCATTAGACAAAGGAGCTTGGATTACAGGCAAGAATCAACAACTTAGCAAAACTGAGCATATTTGTTCATGAAAAAATGATGGGTGTTCTATAAAATAGGGCACTTTCAAATATTCCTGATAAAAAAGCAACAGAAAACAGAAAATCTGATTTTTAAATGCAAAACTTAAAAGAAGCACAAAAGGGTAAATAGGAAAGAAACAAAGAAAGGAATGTTATTCAATAAGGCTAAACTGTTTATATGCCTGTATAGAAAATGATACTTATAAATATTGGGAACAATATCTATTATTAGGACAGTTAGAAGGAGTATACCTAGACATGGAGTGTAATTATAAGTTGACTTTTATGAGGTGACATAAAAATGTAAAAAAAAAATATACTGGGAGAAGAGAAAGGGGGAGGCAGAGTAGGGTAAATTACATCACATGAAAAAGTGCAAGGGATGTATTATAGTAAGGGGAAAGAAGGGAGGGTATGAGAATTGTATGAACTTTATTCTCAGCAGATTTGGCTCAAAGTGGGAATAGCATGCACAATCAATTAAGTATAGAAATCTATCTTATCCAATAGGGAAGTAGGAGGGAAAAGGGGAAAGAAAAGGGAAGAAGGCTGATAGAAGGGAGGGCAGATTGAGGAAGACAGTGGTCAGAAGCAGAGCACTGGTGAGGAGGGACGTGGTGAAATGAGAAGGAAAAGTATAAATGGGGAAAATTAGGATGGAGGGAAATAGACAATAATCATAACTTTGAAAGTTAATGGTATGAACCTTAGCATGAAAAGGAAGTAGGCAGAAGATTTAAAACTGTATTATAAAGAATCAATCATCAAACCTAGTTGGTACTGGCTAAGGAGTAGTAGATCAGAGAAATAGGATAGGTACACAAGACACAATAGTCAATGATTATAGTAATCCACTATCTGATAAACTCAAAAACTCTAGCTTCCAGCATAAGAACACAAAATTTGACAAACTACTTGGAAAACAGAATTGCAGAAGCTAGGTATAGGTAAGGTCAAAATGGGTACATCATTTAGAGTTAAAGGGTGAAACCATTAGCAAATTAGAAGAGTAAGGAACAGTTTGTCTGTCAAATCTATGGAGAAGGGCAGATTATATGACCAAATAAGAGATAGAAAATATCATAAAATACAATATGAATCCTTTCAATAACATTAGATTAAAAAGATGCTAAACAAACAAAGCCAATGCAACCAAGATTAGAAATGAAGCAGAGAGCTGAGAAATAATTTTTACAATCAGTCCCTCTGATAAAGGGCTTATTTCTAAACTTATAGAAAACAGAGCTAAATCTATAAGAATACAAGTCATTCACCAATAGATAAATGGTCAAAGGTTATGAACAGGCAGCTTTCAGATGAAGAAATAGTCATATGAAATATATGTGATCTATATATGTATACACAAAAATATGTGTGTATATATGTATGTGTGTGTATACATATACATATATATGGAGAGACAGAGAAAGAGACAGACAGAGACAGAGAGACAGAAAGAAATGAGTCAAATTTTTAAGAATTCAAGTCATTCCCCAAGTTATAAATGGGTAAAGGATGTAAACAGGCAACTTTTAGATAAAGAAATTAAATCAATCTGCAGTCATATAAAAATACTCTAAATGAATATTGATTACAAAAATGCAAATCAAAACTCTGAGGTACCACAACACACTTATCAGATTACCTAACACAACAATGCATGAAAATTACAAAAATGTTGCATAGGATGGTGAAAAACTGGAACATTAATACATTTATTTTTTTTTTTATTTTTTTGCTTTTTGGAGGGAAGAATGCAGGGCAATTGGGGTTAAGTGACTTGCTGAAGGTCCCACAACTAGTGAGGGTTAAATATCTAAGGCTGGATTTAAAGTCAGGTCCTCCTGACTTTAGGGCCCATGCTCTGTTCACTGTGCCACCTTCCTGTCCCGCAATAATGCATTTTTTATGGAGTTGTTAACTGTGATCATTCTAGAGAACAATTTGGGAGTATGCGCAAATGGCTATAAAGCTGGGCATATCCTTTGATCTAGCAATACCACTACTAGGTCTTTATCAAAATGAGATCATAAAAAGGGGGAAAGTACCCAAATATACAAAATTATTTATAGCAACTCATTTTGTGGTAGCAAAAATTGGAAATTGATGGGCAGCTGGGTGGCGCAGTGAGTAAGAGCACTGGCCCCAGAGTTGGGATGACCCAGTATCAGTTCTGGCCTCAGTACTTAGCACTCACACATAAAATAACTAGCTGTGAAACTTTGAGCAAGTTACTTAGCTGCAATTGCTTTAAAGAAAGTTGGAAATTGAGTGAATGCCTATCAATTGAAAATTGCTGGACAAGTTGTGATATATGAATGTAATGGAGCACTATTGTTCCATAAGAAATGATGAGCAGGAAGATTTCAGAAACACCTAGAAACTCTTACATGAACTGATGGTGAGTGAAGTGAGGAGAATTAGGAGAACATTGTAAATAGTAACTACAACATTGTACAATGACAAACTTTGATAGATTTAGCACTTCTCACTAATACAATGATCTAAGATAATTCCAAAAAACTTATGATGAAAAATTATATTTACATCCAGAGAAAGAACTATGGAATCTGAATGCAGACTCGAGAATACTGTTTCTCTCTTTGTTATTTTTTTCTTTGTCATGATTTTTTACTTTTATTCTGCTTCTTCTTCCACAACAAGCTAATGTGGAAATATGATTAATATGATGGTGAATGTATATACTGTATCAGATTTCGTGTTGCCATGGTAGGTGTGAGTGAAAGTGGATGGGGCAGTTAGAATCCAAATGCTGAATGTTGAAAACTAAAAATAAATAATTTTAGTAATTAAGAAATGGCTTTTTCGGGGGCTCACTTTGAGAAGTGTTGTGTGATTTGACCAGATGAGACTCCAGGCAGCCGTTGAGAGCCCCCCGGCTTTGAAAACCCAGATGCTGATCCTTCCCTCTCTGGTAACTGTGATTTGGTAGTGATGTAATGGCTGGGCAGTTTGGAAGCCTGTCTGCTTGGTCTGTTTCTCTGTCTTGTAAGTTCTATTTGTATACTTTGAAGTTCAGGGTGCTGACCTTTTTCCCCCAAACTAGGTAAAGGATATATGTTTGATTGATTAAAGTAAGCTTTTTAACCCATTTGGAGTTGCTTTCCTTTAGGAAAGCAGATCTAAGAACCTGTGTTGGCAGCCACTCTGGGGATGTTGGGGTGCTTGCTGCTACAAATGGCAATGAGGATGGGATCTGCAGAGTAAAAGGAAAGTATGGGGGCTGGGATAATTATTTGTTTCACAGTTGTGGTAGCTGTGACTCTGTGGAGTCATGAAGCAGGAGAGAAGAATGGCCTGAATGCTGACTTCATTGAGCTGAGAACAAGAATGGTGAGCTGCCTGCATGGAGACCTGTGGAGAAGCCAGGAGCTACTGCCTTCCACGGGAGGAGAAGGAACCCAGGAGTTTGAAATTCAGCCACAGGACAAGATAAGGACTGTGTGGCAAAGCAGGGACACTGAATGTGTTTCCTTGCTGCATCCTATAGTTTGGGACCCAAGGGGAGGATGAACTTGTGACTATGGTGGGTGGGGTGAAGTACAATGGACCCCCAAAGACCCCACATTGGTTTTGTTGCCCAAGCCCTTCTCTGGACTTGGAAGCAGGGGCTGGAGCAGAGTGAGGGGAAAGACACCCCCCCCTTAGCCCAAGAGAACTTTATTTGGACACTTGTTTTGAATTGATGTCATAATGCAATGTACTTTGTGTTTAAGGCCCAGTGGCCATTTTGGTAATTTTAGTTTATACTAAAAGGTAACTTTAGCACCTTGAAAATAAGATGTTTAGGGCTAATTCAAATTTAAATTGTCTATGCTATGGGCATGAAAGATCTTGGGGCCCAATGTAATGGAAATGCAAATTTAAAGATCTTCCCTGCCTCTAGGGCCTTAGATAGGCTTAAGAGAATCTGAGAACCTCCCTTGAATTGAAAATATACTCTGGGGCCACAATGGAGCTGGTGTAGCTAGAGGAAGAGGAGGAGGAGTAGGACCAGCAGCAGCTCACATTTACCAACAAGCTGAAGGCGATTCTCCACTACACGGTGGGCTTGATGTGCCAAGAAGCTGCTGATGCCAAAGATGTCAGGTTCACCAAGCCAGCCATTGTGGTCATATCTGAGGTCACCTTTCAGCAGTGTGAACACTTCACCCAAGACCTTGAGATGTTTGCCAGACATGCAAGAAGAAGCAGGACATGGAGGATGTGAAGCTTTTAGCCTGGAGGAGCAGCTCATTGCTAAATTACATCACAGAGAAGAGTGAAGAGTTTTCTCAAGTTAACCAGGAACAAAAGGATAAGAAGAAAAAGAAAGCAGAAGGAGGAAGCAAAAAATCCAGTAAACAGGTAGTAACTGAAATGAACATTGACAGTTGAGATGGCCTCCTGCCACTGCCAGACACTTCCTGCTCTTGCTGCTCTGCATGGTATTCGGGCCAAAGAGTGGACCATGGCAACAATTACCATCCCAAAAGCTCTACTCTTGGAAGCCAACTTGGAAGGAATGAATAGAGAGAAAACAGATGCTGGTGAGCATTTGAAGGGGTAATCTTGTTCCTATTCTCAGTAGTTGGCTAATAATGCTAACACATAAGAAAACTAGAAATACTTAAGCAAGATATTCCAGTGCCTTTATTGGAACACTGAGAAAGGAGTATTGCAGCAGTGTGGATTTAAATTATTATTTTTATTTTTGAATTAATAAAATGTTGTGTACCTAAGTGTTTCAGACCCCCCCCCCAAAAAAAAAGAAAACGAAAATATACTCTGCCCCCTAATAGGCTGAATGTGGTCACATGGAGCCTGTGGCAGGAGGCTTGGTTTTCAGGAATGCCTACACCTTGATGCTGTGTGATTGGGCAGTGAGTCAAGAGGATTGTGAAATTCTCTGAGCCAGGAGAAGGCTATATAATCTCTGATGTGAGGCTTTGCTTTGGAGCTCACATTGAGAAGTGTTGCATGATTTGACCAGATGAGACTCTGGGCAGCTGCTGAGAACCTCCTGGCTTTGAAAACCTAGATGTTGATGCTTCCCTCTCTGGTAACTATGATTTGGTATTGATGTAATAGTTGGGCAGTTTGGAAGCCCGTCTGCTTGATCTGTTTGTTTCTCTATCTTGCAAGTTCTGTCTGTATACTTTGAAGTTCAGGGTGCTGACCTTTTTCGCCTGAACTAGGTAAAGGATATATGTTTGACTGATTAAAGTAAGTTTGTTAACACCCCCCCCCCAAATGGATTTTTACAAAAACCAGAGTAATAAGAAATAATTTCAATAAAGAGAATAACAATGAGACAAAATACCAAAATTTATGAGATGCATCCAAAACAGCACTTAAATAAAAATATATGTCTTCAAATGCTTACATTAGTAAAATAAAGTAGAACAGATACATTATTTAGGTGTGTAATTAAAAAAAAAACCTAGAAAAAGAACAAATTTAATATCTCTAAGCATCAAAGTGGAATTTCTGAAAATCAAGGAAACTTAAAAATTTAAAATAAAATCATTTAGCTAACAAAATAGGAGATTATTCTACAAATACACACACACACATATGACAAAATAAATAATTTGCTGGTTAATTTAATTTTTAAAAAAATAATGAAGAAAACTAAATTCCCAGTATCAAAAATGAAAAGAGTAAACTCACAGTCAATGAAGAGAAAATTAGAACAATTATTAAGAACTATTTTGTCTAATTATATACCAATAAATCTAACAATCTGAGTTAAATGGATTAATATTCACCAAAAACGTAAACTGTCCAGATTTAAACTGAACTGGAAATAGAAAACTCAAATAACCCTATCTTAGAAAAGAAATTGAAGAAGTCATAAATGAACTCCTTAAGAAAACATTTCTAAAACCAGAAGGATTCACAAGTGAATTCAATCAAACATTAGAAAAAAATAATAATTCCAAGACTATGCAAATTATATTAGAAAACCAGTAAGGGATTCCTATTAAATTCCTTTTATGAGATCAAATGTTGCTGATACCTAAACCAGGAAGAGCAAGAACAGAGAAAGAAAACTAAAGACCAATTTCCCTAATGCATATTTATGTAAAAAATTTTAAATAAAACACTAACAAGGAGATTATAAAAAATATATCACAAAGATCATACACTAGGGATTTATGTCAGAAATGCAGAGATGATTGAATATTAGGAAAGTATCATATGATTAATCATATAAATATCCAAAAGAACAAAAATCATATCATTATCTCAAAGGATGCTTAAAAAACTTTTGACAAATACAACTTTTCTTACTATTAGAAGCATTAGTATGGATTAACTTATGTGAGCCAAGAAAGCAGCAAAAGCAGTAAATTACCATAACTGTCCTGTATTCACCACCAACCAACCACAAAACAATTTTCCAAAACAAATGGTGGAACAGCAGAACCAGCAAAAATTTGAATAAAATACTGTTAGCTCAGAAAACTTGGAAGACCAGCAAGAAAACTGTGTCTCACTCTAACAAAAGTGGAGTTCAGTCCAAGACAGGAAGTTCCCTGCAAGTCAACAGTAAGGCCCACCTCAGCAAACCAAAAGGGGATCCTGAGCCCCAGTATGGTGGAGCAGGCAAAAGCCAAAGCCAGCCTGCCCCAACATGCCTTAATATAACCAGCAGACTCCAGCTCCAAGAACTGGCCTGTGCCTCAGTGTAGCCCCAGGCAAAGTTATCCTCAAGTAGCCAGATTTTCACATGCTTCAACACAGTCTCAGGCAGAGTTACATGCAACTCTATGCAAATAGGCAGCTTCCAGCACCACCTGGCAGTCATCAGTGGAGCCCCAGGGAAACTCAGAAACACTCCTCCAGCCTCAATACACCACCACTAGGACCACAGCTTGACACCAGGCAATCTTCCAGATTCCTACTGTCTCCAGCAGTACCAGCTACCTCCCAACCCACCCCTGCAGTTCAGCACCAGACACAAAAGTCCTCTGTGTGTGTGTGTGGGGGGGGGGGGTGTTCAGGACAATATCAGTGCAACACTAAGTAAATAGCCAGTGCCTGAAGGCCCTGCTACAAGAAACCTGAGACACTGCCACTTCCAGTCTGGCAGCAAAGCTCAAATTCAAAAGTAAATTAAAAAGGTAAAAAAAAAATAAGAAAAAAATATGTGCAAAAAAGAATCTGACCATAGAAAGTTATTATGGTGACAGAGAAGATCTAGACACAGATTCAGAAATATATAACAGTGTCAAAACACCTGTGGGCAAAACCTCAAAGAAAAATGGGAAATGGTTTCAAACCCAGAAAAAAATCATGGAAGAACTCAAAAAGGAGCTTAAAATCATAAAAGAGAGGTAAAAGAAAAATTAGGAAAAGAAATGATAGTTATATAAGAGAATTATGAAAAAAAAGTCAACAGCTTGGAAAAACAAACAAAAAAAAATAAAACTGCTCAAAAATAGAATTGGTCAAATGGAAAAGGAGATACAAATATCTACTGAAGAAAACAAGTTCAACTGGCAAAATGGAAAAGGAATTACAAAAGCAAAGTGGGGAAAACAACTCCTTAAAAGTTAGATTTGGGGAAGTGGAAGTTAATGACTCTATGAAATACCAAGAATAAATCAACTTCAAAAGAAGGAAAAAAAGAGGAAAATAAACAATACCTCATGGGGAAAAAACAACTGACTTGGAAATATATCCATGAGACACAATGTCAGGACCATTGGATTACTTGAAAGTCATTATCAAAAGGAGGACCTGAACACCATCTTTCAAGAAATCATTAAGGAAAACTGATACATTTTCCTAGAACCACAGGGAAAATAGGCATTGAAAAAATACATCAATAAACTCAGCAAAGAGATCCCAAAATAAAAATCCCAAAAAACCAAAATACAGAGCTATTGGGTCAAGGAAAAATACTGCAAGTGGCCAGAAAGAAAGAACTAAATCACAATTGGGATTACATAGGATTTAGCAGCAATAATATCAAAGGATTGAAGGTCATAGAACATGATATTTTGGAAGGCAAAGTAGATATGACTACATCCAAGAGTCACCTAATCCAGCAAAATTAAGCATAATACTTCAAGGGAAAAGCTTATCATTCAATGAAATATAAGGATTTCAAGCTTTCATAGGAAGACTAGAATTGAACAGAAATTGATGTCCAATACCAAGAACAGAGAGTAGCCTAAAAAGGGTAAAAGATAAAAGGAAACAAAGAATTCTATGGAGCTGTTTACATCCTTACATGGGAACATATCACTTGTAATCCTTAAAAATTGTACCACAAATAGTATAGCTAGAAGGAATAGACAGAAGTTATGAGTATAAGGTGATTTTAAAGGAATGGCATAAAAATAATTATGCAGGTGCAGAAGGAAGAGGGAACTAGAAAGGTTAGGTGGTTCAGTGAATAGAGCACTGGCCCTGTAGTGAGGAGGACCTGAGTTCAAATCCAAACTCATACACTTGACACTTAAATAGCTGTATGACCTTGGGCAAGTCATTTAACCCCAATTGTCTTGCCTTCCCCTCTCCAAAAATGGGGTAATAAAAGTAGAATGTGGTGAATTATTTCACATGAAGAACCATAAAAGACTTGTTACAATGGACGGGAAGATGGAAGGGTGGGCAATGGCTATCACTTAAACCTTATTCCCATCACCACTGGCTCAAAAAGGGAATAATATACACAGTCAATTAAATATAGAAATCTATCTTACCAGATAGGAAAGTAGGAAGAGAAGAGGTTAAGTAAAGTTGAAAGGGAGTAGTGGGGTGGCGAGGAGAGAAAGGGAACTGATAGCACAGAGGTCAGACTGGGGGAAATAGCAGAGAGAAGGAATCACTGTCAAGGAAGGAAAGGGTGACAGGAGAGAGAGTTCAAAAAGGAAGAAAAATAAGATGGAATGAAATACAGTTAGTAATCATAACCAGGAATGTGAATGGGATTATATCTCTCATTACACAGAATCAGGTAGCAGAGTGGATAAAAAACCAGAATCCTACACTATGTTGTTTAAAAGAAACATACTTGAAGCAGAGAGACACACATGGAGTAAGGGGATGGGGCAGAATCTATTATGCTTCAGCTGAAGTAAAAAAAAAAAAAAATCAGGGGTAGCACTCCAGATCAGAGACAAAGCAAAAGCAAAAATAGACTTATTTATAAGAAATAAGGAAGGAAACTACATCTCACTAAAAGGTACAATAGACAAGCAAGCAATATCAATAGTAAACATATATACACCAAGTAATATAGGATAGAAATTCTTAAAGGCGAAGTTAAATCAATCACAGGTTCATGACAAAAGAAGAGTTAGAGTCAGAGGCATGACAAAATGTAAAATAGAGAGTTTTGTTTGTATTGATTAAAAAAAATCCTTTGCACAAACAAAACCAATGCAACCAAGATTAGAAGGAAAGCAGAAAGCTAGAAAATGGTCTTTATAGCAAGTATATCTCATAAAGACCTCATTTCTCAAATGCTTAGAGAACCAAGTCAAATTTATTAGAATACAAGCCATTTGCTAAATAATAACTGGTAAAAGGATATGAACAGGCTGTTTTCAGATGAAGAAATCAGGGCCATATATAGGTATACAAAGAAGGACTCTAAATCACTTTTGTTTACAGATATATAAATAAAAACTTTCAGATTGGCTAATTTGACAAAAATAGGAAAAATGATAAATTCTGTGGAAAAATAGGTACAACAATGCACTGGTGGTGGAGTTATGTACCATTCTGGAGAACAATTTGGAACTATGCCCAAAGGCTTATTGAATTGTCCCATTGATGTGCCAATACCATGACTAGGTTTATATCCCAAAGAGACACACAGAAAATAAAAGTGCTTATGTGCACAAAAGTATTTTTAGCAACTCTTTTAGTGGTGTAAATGACTGGAAAGTGGGAAAATGCTCATCAATTGGGTAATGGCTGAAAAAGTTGTGGTGTATGGTTGTGAAGGAATGCTATTGTTCTATAAGAAATGATGAGCTGGATGCCTTTAAACCTAGGAAGGTTTATGTGAACTGATGCGAAATGCAATGAGTAGAACCAAGAGAACATTGTATACAATAACAGCAATATTGCAATGATAATCAACTATGAAAGACTTAACTACTCTGACAAACACAATGATCTAGGACAATTCCAATGGATCCCTGAAGAAAAATGCTATCCACCTACATAAAGAGAACTAATGAACTCTGGATGCAGATTGAAGTATATTTTTTCACTTGATTTGTCGTGCTTTTTTGTTTGTCTCTTTGCAGCATGACTAAGGTGAAAATATGTTTTGCATGATTTCACATGTAAATGGGTGTGATATTTCTTGCCTTCTCATTGGGTGAGGGAGGCAGTGAATAGAGAGAATATGAAACTGAAAATACTTTTCTTTAATGAAATACAAAAAGATAGTACTGACCTTGATAGAAGCTTCATTTATTGGCTAGATTACTGGGAAGAGACTCCTGTCTCTAGAAAGAAAAATATGAATTAGATATCTTGATATTGAGAAAAGATGCAAAGACTCCCTTGAGAACAGAGGATTCCACCTGGATTCCAAAGGATTCCAAAGCTTGGAAGCTGAGGCCCCAGTTCACAGCTGCAGTTAAGATGTTATAGACATCTGATAACAATTGACTCAAGAGCACTCATTTTCAGAATTCTGGGAGCTAAGGTGGCAGAGTAAGCAGTAAGTTGCTCTCACTGTCTTTTACTGACTTTGAAAAACCCAGAAAATAAAACCCTAGGAAAAATTCTGAAACAGTGGAGTCAGTGGAAAGATGGAGTACAATAGTTTTTTAGCCCATGAGGCTAGGGTAATTAACAGTAAAGGTTCCTCTTGATGCGGTTGAAGGGACCAGTACAGGATGGGTGGCACACAACCAAGCCAGCAGCAAGCCCCACCTCAGGAAACCAGCAGTATACCCTGAGCCTCAGGGTGGTGGAGCTGGCAAACACCAACACCAGGACCCCCTGCATGCCTTCACACAGCCAAAGGCAGACACCAGTGCAAAGAACCACCTCTTGCACCATGGATGAGTGTCCACCAGCAGCTGAGACTACCCAAGTTCTAAGCAGAGGCCTCAGGGAGGAAGCAACCTCCAGAAACCAGACCACCACGCCCCGACACCTCACACTGCAAACTTCAGTATAACCTCTGGCAAAACACAGTAAGATCTCACCTGGCCTCAGCACACATGAGCCAGCTCCAGCTCAGCACCAGATAAGCTTCAGTATTATACAGCTTCCAACTGTCAGAACTGGAGACCCCAGCATGCCAAGTCAGTAACCATACCCCTAGCCCCAAACACAAGAAGCATGGGACAGGGTCCCCTGTGCCCCAGAATCAGAGAACCACTTTAAAAGTCAGGGAAAAGGCAAACACAAAGAGAAAGGGAAGGACTCCTGAAGGGTGAAACTAAGAAGCATAAAGTTATTTGAATACAAAGGGAGAATCTTGGTCCTTTGGGACTGAAGTACCTTCTCTTGCTCCAAGGATTGATTATTTGGATCAAGAGATGACATCAATAAAGAGTTCATCTACTAAAGGATAAAAATGAAAACAGTAGCAGTTTTCAAGGATTCTTTGATAAAGAATATTGAAATAGCTATTTCTTGACCTACTATTAAAAAGGAGCCCTTTGGGGCAGCTAGGTGGTGCAGTGAGTAGAGCACCAGCCCTGGAGTCAGAAGGACCTGAGTTTGGATCTGGCCTCAGCCACTTAACACACACAAACAAAAACCTAGCCATGTGACCTTGGGCAAGTTACTTAACCCCAATTGCCCTTCAAAAAGAAAAAAAAAAAGGAGCCCTCTGTTGCATCCTCAACCTTACCAATTTAATAGCTAACACACAATTCTGAGGATTCATGTGGACACAAATTATAGAACAAGTCTAAGAACCAAGAAGAGCAAATATTAGAAGGGATTATGAAGTTTGGGAGAAGAAACTAGAAATCTGGCAGAAACAGTTAGTGTTTTTATCATGGCTGTTGATATCAGAGGCTTTAGGATAAGAAAAAAGGTAGATCTGAAGGCAAACTACTGGTTTATAAGATATGATCTAGACCTTTGGTTAAATAGAAAAAGAATGGGTCTTTGTCCAGAGATAAAGTGTACATAAGAAGTGATTGTATGCATGTGAGGGTGTTTGCACTCACGTATAGACTCAACAATTCAAATGAATTTGAAAAATTCAGCAATTTTTCTCCAGAGTTATAGATTGGATGCCATCCATTTCTGCCCATCTAGTGAGACTCTTTCAATGTTTGTTTTCCCTGATAAAAATAATGATTTTTCACATTGGGAAGATGGAAAAAATCATAAAGAGAATGTTCAACCCAGTATTAATGAAGTGATAACAGGAGAATACCCAGCTTCCCTTAATAAATTCAAGCAACAGTCTGGGATGAACTTTACATTTGTTCAGATATTTTCATCAGTGTTTGATACTTAGCGATCCTATTTGGGGTTTTCTTTTTTTTTTTCAAATGCTTTTTAAACTTCTGTTTTACATCATTCATTTTCACCAGTTTTTGTGTAACAAATTTTCTCCCGTTTTTCCCCTACCCACATCCCCAAAATAGCAGTCCCACAGGATATCACCTCCTCTTATTTCCCAATCACATGTAAAGTAGTATTAACAATAGTATATATATGTTCTTCTTAAACATTTGGTTTTAAAATTTTGAAATCCAAATTAATTCCCTTCCTTGCTTGTCACCCTCCCTTACTGGGAAGATAAGCAATTCAATATAGGTTGTACACGTGTAGCTAATGCAAAACATTACCATAGTAGATCTATTGTAGAAGACTGATTATATTTCCCTCCCCCTTATCCCACCTCCCACTTGCTTTATTCTCTACTTTGGTCCTACCTCTTTCCAAAAATGTGTGCTTCAAACTTCCCTTGCCCCCAGCCTTCCCTTTCTTCCATCATCCCCCCTCTCATCCCCTTACCCCCTACTCTCCTGTAGGGTGAGATACCCTATTTCGTTTGTATGTCATTCCCTCCCTGAGCCAAATTCAATGATTATAAGATTGATCCATTCCCTTATGCCTTCCTGTTCTTCCCCTCCATTGTACCCATTTTTTCCTTGCTTCTTCTATATGAGGTAGTTTGCCCCATTCTGTCTCTCCCCATCTCCTCTCATTATATTCCCCTCTCACCTCTTGATTTCATATTTTAAGTATCATACCTTCCTATAAAACTGATCCTGTGCCCTCTATCTATGTATACCTGTAAATATATATATATATATATATGAGAATATATATATATAAATATATATATATATATGAGAATACATATGTGAATGTGTGTGTATATATATACATTCACATATGTATTCTCATTCCTATATCCCCTCTGATAAAAACTATCAATATATATATTTCAACTATTTTCATACTGAGAAAAGTTTCATCAGTTACAATTATTGTTTCTCCATGTAGGAATGTAAGTAGTTCAACTTTGATAAGTTCATAGTGATTTCCTTGCCCTGTTTACCTTCTCATGTTTCTCTTGCTTCTTGTATCTGAATGCCAAATTTTCTTCTCAAGTCTGGTTTGTTCTTCAAGAATGCTTGAAAGATTCTGTGCTGGTAAAAAGAAATTCGCTGTCTGGAGCTGAGGTGGAAGGAACCACACGTCATGATCCCCACTACACCTACTGCTGTCAAAAGTGGACTCTATTCCCACATGACTCCATTGCACCAGAGTGAAGCCTGCTGTCACCTCAGAATGGAAAGCAGAAGTCCACGAGGACCCCCTAAAGCTAAGACTATCCGATCCTCTCCCTGATGCCCCTTTTTACCTCCTTGAGCAGTCCCCCACAATCCCCATGCCCCCAGACCAAGCTATACCTGGGTGTTAACCACAGGAAATGGACAATCCTGGACTTTTCCAGAACTGGAGCATACAGCTACCCCTCAACTCCCTGTTTCCCAGAACTGGACTATTTGGGGGCCCACCAGTAGATGCAGGCTACCTACTCTGTTCAGATACGGGATGCCTGTGTGCCTGTGCTTGTGTCACAGCTTACCACCTCCCCTCTCCTAATCCTGGTGCGTCCCTGTGCTACTAGACAGGTGGTAGTGAGGGATTGGACCCATTGTTCCGAATCCATATAATCGCGTCTGACCCCTAGCAACCCATGATTAAATCTCACCATTCAAAACCCCTCTGACTCAGCCTGGGGAATCCCTGTTTCTCGAGTCCTGGGAATCATAGGCCCTGAAGGGGAGGCAGGAGCACAGGTGGGAAATACCTTAGTACTGACTATAACCAAAAAGCTACCGGTACCCCTGCCTGATCACCACCCCATTGGTCCCATAGAGAAATTGGCTATCCCCGCCGAAATAGGGAGTCCTGATATTCAAATCACAATACCAGCTGTAACCACATGGGCCCCTGTCAGGTCATATGCCCCCCTCATCTTCAAAGGTTCAGGAATCTCACAATTATCAGGTCCCCTTAATGGCCCCTCTGTCAGCAGTTCATAAAACACTTAACAGCTCTAACCCCATGTTGGGAAAAGATTTCTGGATTTGTGTTGAACCCCAGCCTTCTTACTATGTAGGGGTGGCACTAAATGCCTCAGTCACCCCTATTTCCAACACAGAATTGTGATTGGGACCACCCAAGGCTTTCCCTTGGGGATGTACAGGGAACAGGTTTCTGCCTCATATCATCCAGCACCCCTTTATCCAGCTCTCAGTATTCAGGCCTCTAGCTCAGACTACTTCCCTGTCCCTCTAGGAGCCTGGGTGGGCATGCCACAATGGCCTTATCCAGTATGTCTCTGCTGCAGTGTTCCTCAGACAACAACACACTGAGGGCCCCCTGTGTATCCTAGTGGCCATAATTCCCTGAGTCACCTTTCTCTCAGGGCAACTGAGCCACTGCCAAAGACAGGCAGCACCACTCCTCATCTCAGTGGGCCTGGGCCTTGTGGGTTCTGCAGCAACTGGGATGGCAGCCTTGATTAAGGGGGAGGCCAACTATCAGGCCTTAAGTACACAGGTAAATATTGACCTCTCCCACATAGAGCAGTCCATCTCAACCCTGGAAAGACAGGTGGACTCTCTGGCAGAGATGGTTCTTCAGAACTGCAGAGGCCTTGACCTTCTTAAACAGGGTGGCCTGTGTGCAGTCCTTGGTGAGGCTTGTTGCTTCTGTGCAAACAACTCTGGAGGGGTGAGGGAGAGTCTGAAGTTGGTACGCCAGAATATTGCTAATGGACAGAGGGAGCTCAAAGATTCTGAGAATGGGTATCAGTCCCTGTTCCCCTGGAACATCCTCCTAACTCACTAAATTGATATCAGCCTTGGTATTAGAATTGGTATTAGCCCCTCCTCCTGATCTTAGCCCTAATTGTAGGATCCTATCTCATTGTTTTCTACAATTCCTTAATTCCAGTGTTAACTCCATTAATGTTAATTATCAGGGACGCCCCATCCTTTAGGAACAGAATTGGGTAATCTAGATGTGACCCCTAGATGTGAACCCAGCTATGTCAAAGGTTTGACATACCTACAAGAAAGAGTAGGGAATGTTAGACCCAGATCCACTCTGCCCTTTCCTCTTTGATTTGTCACTTTGCCCTTCCTGAATGTCAGACACAAATCCACTCACCCTTTCCTTGAGTTGTAAAACAGGCATCCCAACCTTTCCTTCATTGATTTGTAAAACAGAGAACTCCACCTTGCTTAATCTGTAAACAGGCAGAACCCCCACCCCTTTCTTACCCTTGATTGATCTGTGGGTGGGAGTCCCAGCCTAGGGTTTGGCACCTAGGGGAAATTCAAATGTATACTGACCAATTATTGGAGTTTCAGCTTACATCACTGTAATCACAGCTTACATAACCTGGCTGTGGAACTTCTATAAAACCAGCACACTGTCTGTGCAAAATGGCTGTCTGATTTGGGTGACCATGTACCCCGATAGTCCCACGGTATTACGTGGTAATAAAATCCACCTTTAAAAAAAAAAAAAAGAATCCTTGAAAATCCTTTAATCCACTGAATGACCATATTTTTCCCTGAAACATGATACCCAGTTTTGCTGGGTTGGTGATTCTTGGTTTTAATCCCATGTCCTTTGACCTTAGGAATATCATATTCCAAGCTCTTTGATCTGTCAGGGTAGAAGCTGCCAGATTCTTTGTCATCCTGATCGTGTTTCCACAATATTCAAATTGTTTCTCCCTGGCTGCTTGTAATATTCTCTCCTTCATCTGGGAATTCCAGAACCTGGCTATAATATTTCTAAGAGTTTTCTTTTGGGGATCTTTTTCAAGAGGTGATTGGTGGATTCTTTGAAACTCTATTTTTCCTTCTGGTTCTAAAACATCAGGGCAGTTTTCTTTGAGAATTTCTTGTAGTATTATTTCTAGGTTGTTTCTTTGATCATGCCTTTCAGGTAGTCCAATAATTTTTAAATTATCTCTCCTTGATCTATTTTCCAGGTCAGTAGTTTTTCCTATGAGATATTTCACATTGCCTTCTTTTCTTTCCTTTGTTTGGATCTGTTTAACAGCATCTTGATTTCTCACAAAGTGACTAGCTTCCCTTTGGTCCATTCTAAATCTGAAGGAAAGATTCTCCTCAGTGAACCTTTGAGATTCTTTTTTCATGTGGCAAATTCAGGTTTCTAAGGCATTCTTCTCCTCATTGCCTTTTTCATCCTCTTTTGTGTTAGTCTATTTTTTAAGGTGTTATTTTCTTCAGTCAGCATGTTGAATCTCCTTTCAAAATTTTCTTGCATAATTTTCCTTTCTCTTCCCAATTTTTCCTCCACTTCTCTTATCTGCTCCTTAAGGTCCTCTATAGCCTGTAACCAGCTCAATTTTTCATTTGAAACTTTTGGTGTAGGAGTTCTGACCTCACATTCTTCCTCCTGTTCCATGCTTAGATCCTCTTTGCCCCCAAAATAGGAGTCTAATGTTGAATTTTTCTGTTTGTTTTGTTTCCTTTGCATAGGCATGTTGCCACTCAATTACTGAACGTTTGGGCTTTTTGTCATAGTAGGAATCTTCCACCAGACAGTGGAGCTTCCATCCTAAACAATGGGGTTTTCTCAGCTACTGGAGATATTAGTTGGGTGCCCTCTCTGAAGACTCCACACACTCTGGCAAGCTGGTGACACCCAAACACCTCCATCCTACACCACAATCCAGATCCAAGAAGGTTAAAGCAGGAGTGATTACCCCCCTAGACTGGTTGCTGGACCCCCTTACAATCTGCAGGTCAGGATCTGAAGCTACAATGTGGCGCAGGCTGCACCTAAGCATCTCAGAGGCTTCTTGCCCTGGGGAGAAGGGGCCAATGAGCTCTCCCCACTAGTGGGACCCAAAGTCCATACTGAGCTGACCTCTCCCTTTCTCCTTGGTATCCATGTGTTGATAATTGTGGAAATGGACACAGCTGCTGGTGTTCTAGAGTCCTTCCAGCAGGCTGCTAGTCAGGCCATCCTGGAGCTAAAACCTCTGGCTCTCGCGGGGCTGGGGTCAGCTCCCAGAGTTCTATGCTGGCCACTCCCTGCCCAGGTGCCAGGCTGTCCTCAGAGGAAGGTTAGCTTCTCTGTGTCATTTTGTGGTTTCTGTAGCTCCAGAGTTTGTTCGTAGTCTCCTTTTACATGGCTTGGTATAATTGAAAGCTGGAGCCATGTGGAAGTCCTGTTTCTACTCTGCCATCTTTACTCCACCCCCTCTATTTGGGGTTTTCTTTACAAAGATACTGTAGTGATAGCTACATTTTACATTTTACAGATGAGGAAACTGAGGCAAACAGGGTCAAGTGACTTAACCAGGATCACATGGCTAAGATGAGTCTGAGGCCAAATTTGAACTCAGAAAGGAGAGTCTTCCTGATAGCATGTCTAGCAGGTTGTCCACTGCACTTGCCTAGCTCCCTGGTCATACTCAATTAACTGGAAGATGATATTTTGTCATTTATAGCAATTTTTTGGAAGACTCTTGTGGAAGAGACCTGAGCTGAACAAATGCTTCATTTTTCAACAAAGAGAAGAAAATAGAGTCTAAAAATTATAACCAAGGACATGAGTTCAATTCATGACAAAAAATTCTTGCATAATATTCAAGGGATAGTATTCACTCACCTTTATCCCTTCTGCAATTAGTTCTATCTGTGGAAGAGTCATTGCTTCTAGCATGAAATACAAATTTGTTTATTTGAAATTTGATGCCTTTTATAACCTGGCTACAGCTTCTTTTTTTCCTAACTTAGTAGACATTCTTTCTCTTTAAGGACCCTTATTCCCTGCAAAAAGAATAACTTTTTTCACACATGACACTTCATTTCTTCACTTTTGCATAAGCTATGCACCATGCTGGGGACGCAGTTTCTACTCACTTCCACATTATTAGAATCCCCAATTTTCAAGAAACTAAAGTACAGCATTCACAAGAATATAACAACTTATTACTAAGGTGGCCACATATTCTTAAACAAAACATATCATTCAATATATCACAATCTCCTCAATCAATACAGAGTACTTAAATCAAGTTTTCTTTCCTCTTGACCTGAGGCTGGCTTCCAATCATCCTTAAACCAATCAAGCTTAAGGGGTAGTAGAAAGTACAAAGGCCATCCAACCCTATGTCACAGTAAGTTACAATATCATCAGTCATTTCTGAGGACCCAAGTAAAATTCTCTTTCATCTTGACTTCAGGCTGGCTTCTCAGTTCCATGTCCCCAGCTCATGTCTGGATTCAACTGACTATTGTCTGGTTTCACAGTTAGGCAGTTCTCCACTCCTGTTCTGTATCACAGCTTTCAGGGACTGCTCCACTCCAAGCTCTTCCAAGCTTCTGTTTCTAGGAAAACAAAGCTCAAGAGAGCAACAACATTTACACACATTGCCAGCACTACCAACTCAATTCACTTTCTGTCTGAGAAATCAACACAAATCAACTGACAAAATGCTTCTATGTGACAAAGTAACATCAACACAGACAGAACAGATGGATGGAGTGCCAACACAACAAATATTTTTCCTCTCAGTACTGTTTGGTTCCAGCTCATGCTCAAAGTAAGTAGTAAGTGTATTCTTCGAAATGAAATAGTTTTTATCTGCTCTGCTTCTTCCTGTTCCACCCTTCCTGTTCTACTCTCTTGACAAGCTCCTCCCACCATGGGCTCCATGTGATGACATTAGGCCTATTAAGGGAAGGAAAGGTCTTCCAATTCCCTTAGGCCTATTAAGGGCAACACAATGTATACTGTTTCCAAGAAAGACTTAACACAATCAAAGGTGAGGCTCAAAGCACTTGAATAGCTGAAACAAGAAGCAAAGACTTTGCTTGCCATTACAAGTACCTAGGTTTGTTTCCCAAACTTGTCACTTAATATCTCTATGACCTTAATATCATGGGATAGTTACTTAACTTCTATCAACGTCAATTTCCACATCTGTAAAATGAAGATTCAAAACTCCTACATATAAGGCTAATGTGAATTTCAAATGAGATTGTTGAGAACAAAAGCATTTTGCAAGTGAAACATGCTATTAAAATGTGTGTCTACCTATGGACATAAGTCCTATATAGGTAGACATCCTTTCACTATTTTTAGAATGTTTTTCAGCTTCTGAGATATTCCCAAACCAGCTATTATGTCTTTCTCATGACTTTAAACCTACCATTTTTCCTATACCATCAGAAACCTAAGCATAAGGAATGTGTATCCACTTACCATGTACACCAATGTAAATAACCCTTTCTTTCTATAGTCTTACCAGTTGCCCAGTGTGTTCTCCTACATGGTGACAAATGGAGATACAAAACAAATGCAGTGCTACACATGATTGATTGCATGGAGAAGTGAGAAACCTAAGAAAACCCAAAGCAAGGAACATATTTTCTTTGTCTTCCTAGTCAATAAACATATATTAATCATTTTCCATTTGTCAGACAATCTGCTTAGCACTGGGAATACAAGTAAGAAAAAATGTAAGTAAGTAAAAAGTAAGAAAATATGAAATACAGTCCCTGCTCTCAAGGAGCTTACAATCTAGAGAGAGAAAAAACACACATAATGAAATGACTGGGTGGGGGGGCACCTAGGATACTTAGTGAAGGAGCATCATGTTCAAAACACTGAGTTGATGGGAAATAAGGAACAACCAACAGAATCAAAGGTGCTTTTTTGGCTTATATTATCACACTAGAATCGTGAATTAGATCATTGTAGACAGATTTATACAATTTCTTCCTAAATAGAAACTAGGAGCTCAGAAATCCATGAACCTATTATAGAGTATGAGGCACACTCTGAACTTAAAGCAAATATCCATAAGCATAAAATATATAGTGGGAAAGTAGATAATAATGGACATATTTTCTATCATTACCTGTTCCTGCTCATTTACTAATTCCAATTCATTTTCAATGGTTAGAATTCTCCTGCTATTTCTAACATGCTCTGAATCAGATTTAAATTGATTGTTCAATCCTACCACTTTTCAGATTGAGTTATTTTTTTTTTACTTAACATTCAACAACCTACTTAACAATGCTCACTCATAACCTAAACATAACAGTCAAAGGTGAAAGCTGCACAGTGTCACCATATCAAGGTTATGTTACTTTGAAGATAATGCAGCATAGCACTCTATGTAAAGAATCACTCTATGTCCCCATTAGAAAGCCTGCTTCACAGTAGGTAGTAAGTATATTCTCTGAAATGAAATAGTCCCTACTTTTCCAGGAATGAAATATATAGCAAAGTGAGGGCTCTAGTAAGGCAGCCTGTGGTGTGCAAATATATTTTGATCAACACCATAATATTTAGCTGTACAAAGCAAGATAGTTGGCTATATTTCAGCGATTATGTAATCTAGAGGTACATAATAGTGATTCCCAGCAACAGAATAGTCTCTTATACAAGAGGACAGAATGTATCATAGGATAGCTCATATAATAAGAAATTGGCTCCTTTTGGGTTATTTTCTCTATATTGAATACAATAAAGCATAAAGTCTTTGTGCTAAGTGAGTAGAAATTTTGTGAACTTCAACATAACATCAAAATTTCACATTTATTATTACATGGCTAGAAATATAATTTCCATTATTTAGCATTGACCTGCTGGAAATAATTTGGCTTTGGAATTTAACAGTCCAGAGTATTGATGAGCAGCTTCTAATTCCAAAGTCATTCTATTCAAATGCATTAGAAATAACTGCATGCTAATATTTTCAGATAGCTTAAAATATTTCCTAAATGGTAAATCAAAGTAGCAATCTCTCAAACTAAAGAGCAAGTTGCTTATCCCACTCAGATTTGGGAAAAAGTAAGTAATCTTGGAGGATTTCTCTAAAGATTCAAATTCCTTCCAATACAAATTCTTCAGTATACAAATCAACTTAAGAAGCAACATGGTGTAGTCAATAGAAAGCTCTTCCTTGAAGTCATGAAGACTTCGGTTCCAGTCTTGCCTCTGACACATACTGGTTATATGACATTGAGCATGTTACTCAACCTCTCAATTCTCTAGGCAGCTCTCTAAGACTGCATTTGTAGAGAAGTTTCAGATTTTCATTAATAGAGGAAGTTTCATCACCAAGGAATCCACAATGAAATCATAAATTAGAAAAAAAAAAATCAATGGAACACAGCCATCAGAAATTAAACTCTTGACTGGTCTGTGCCTAAACCCCTGAATGCCAACATTCAATCATAAGGATATGCTGTCACTTACCTCCCTCTTCCTCTGTCTCTGTCTGTCTGTCTCTGTCTATTTCTCTCTCCTTTTCTCTCCCTCTCTATCTCTCACTCTGTCTCTGTCTCTCTCTGTCTCTCTCTCTCCCCCCATCTTGCCCTTACTTTCCTCTCTCCCTCCATCTCTGTGTCTGTCTCTGTCAGTCTCTCTCTCTCTCTCTCTCTCTCTCTCTCTCTCTCTCTCTCTCTCTCTCTCTCTGTCCCTCTGTATCTGTCTTTCTCTGTTCAAAAACTATTACTGGTCTCCACTATCTGAAAATCAAAAATAATAGAAAAAATACATTTCATTAGCCAGAAAGTTTCTACTTTGCATTCTGAATACTATATCATTTCTCTTTTATTTTAAAAATAGTATCATTTTTATATCACCTAAATATCCCCCTTGTATTTCTCCCTTTCTCCTTTCAGAAAGCCATCCTATATAAAAAAATAATTTTTTAAATAAGAAAAGAAAAAGATGAAGAATAGCGGAAAAAGCAAAACTAAGTGATATATCAGGGGAAAATGTGATAACTCATGTCCACATTTATTAGCTCTCCACTTTTGCAAAGGAGTTGGAGGAGGTGCTTCTCATATCTCTACTAGGGATCATGCTAAATTTGTAGATATCTTTATAAATATTCATTTTTATTGTTTTGTATTTTTAATTTTTGTGTGATTATTTTTCTTTTAGTTTACATTGTTATAGTAATCATGTTTAATGTTTTCCTGGTTAAGCTTACTTCATTTTTCATTAGTTCATGTGAGTCTTTCCTTGGTTCTCTGCAGTCTTCATATTTGCCATTTGTCATACAACAATATTCCATTATATTCACGTGCCATAATTTGTTTAGGTATACTCTTATTTTCAT